>LFZO01000578.1:0-27523 GCA_001578225.1 Pseudocercospora musae
ACTCTAGATAGCTATTAACCTACTAGCCGTCTATACTAAGCGTATTACTATTTAGTAGAAGGACATTGTTATACTAAGTTTGCTTCTAAAGGGCTATAGTATCTTTATTAGAGATATAGACGTTAGCGAGAATCTATATAAGAACTATCGTACGTAATAAAGGAACGGAAGGGTAGCTATTAGTACTATACTATAGAAAGAAATAACTACTCTATCTTTAAGGACTACGATACTAGTAGTATATATAGAAGAAATAACTAGTTTGTCCTTTAGGACTACGATAATAGTAGTATATATAAATAATAATATATTCTCTATCTCGATATTTCGTAATTTCCGCCTTTCTAATATTTCTATTATTCGCTATAAACCTATTAAATTTTTGGGTTTAAACCTAGACAAACTTCCGGTTCCCTAAGATTAGACCTAGACAAATAGGTTAGGTTCGGTTTTGAACCCGAACCTAACCCGTACTAACCTACTAGGACGTCTATCGAGGATATTATAGGCGTACGGATTAGAGCCTATAGTAGTAGACGTAGACCTTCTACTAGTAATAGTAAGCTCGATAGATTAATAGTTACTCTAGTAGCTAGTAGCGTATCTAGTAGATCGTAGTAGGTATAAGGTATAGGTAACTTAGTAAGTACTCGCTATAGGTCTAGTAGATTAATACTAGTCGCCTTAAAGGTATTCTTAATAATTGTCTCTTCGAATACTAAGTTGTATAGGTCCGAGTAGATATTAAGGAAGTCGCTCTTAGTAACGTTAGTAAGGCCTATCTCTACGTAGCGCTATATTATAAGGATTAAATATAGTACTTTAAGAGGGCTAAATATACTAATATCTAGTAGTTAGTATAATCAAGTAGTATAAGAAGGTAGGCATAGAAGCAATATCTTATTTACTAAGGTATACTATAGGAAGGGAAAGGACTTATAGCTATCGTAACTATCTATAATAAGAAGTCGCTATTTGCCTAGTTTACTAGATAGATACCTTAGATTAAAGTACTATATCTACTTAATTGCTATCTTAGTATTAGACTAGCTATTGTTAGTAGTAGTAAACGTAGTACCTATATAGGTAAACTAAGTCTTAAACTATAATAGAAGCGATCTCGTAATCTATCTTATCTTAAAGATAAAGAACGGAGGTACGTAAAAGCTAGCTATAGTAACTATCTCTATAATAGTAATCTATTCTCGTCTACTAGGTTATCGTAGAATAGTATTCTTAGCCTTACTTACTAAGACAATATACTAGTAAGCTCGCTTATAGTAACTAGATAGATAGCCTATCTCGTCGAAGTTAGTAATATCTTCGAGTACTATATTATATTCCTTACGTATAGATTCTAGTAGTTTGAACTAGTCTACGAGAATGTCCGGATTATTAGTAATATTACGTCGGTTATTATCTATTGCCTTAATCTATTTAAACTCGAGATCTTTATCTCGGTAAATAAACCTATAGACCTAGTTCTATCTAATAGCTTTAGTATTGTTATTATCCGGCCTTATAGCGATAATCTGTTCTACTTAATAGCGGATTATACCGTAGATTAGAGGAAAACCTATATTTATAAGGCGTAATATCTAATCCTTAAGTCTAGCTCTTTTAATATTACTAAGGCGATAAAGGTCTTCTATAGTATCGTAGCGGTTAATGTATAGGCCTCGTAGACGGTTATTGAATGTACTATAGGGTATACTATAATCAAGGATAGCGGCTTTCTTAGTACTATATTTACTAGTAGTAAACTTGCTAATAGTATACAATATAGTAACTTCTTTTCCTATCGTAGAGAGCGCATTCTAAGCATTATTTCGAGCCTTCATTCTTGTCTATACGTATAGTAGTTATTGAATAATAATTAGTACAAAGTAGTAGGTATACAAAGAAGAATTTATAATAGTATAGTAGGTAGTATTACTTATCGTAGTTCGGCTAACCTTATTAATTACTAACTAACTCTTAATAGATTAGCAACTACTAGAAACAGCTAGAAGCGGCTAATCCTATGGCGCTAACGAATGGGTGTACACACGAAAGGATGGCTACAAACGTTATGGTGGTGACCTCGAGGTTGGTTCAGCGTGCTCGGAGACGTGGCCCGACCCCGACTTGGCCGACCTCATTTTCGTTTGAAGTCAGATCCCGAATCCGCACACTGGACGTGACAAATGGCCAGAGACTTGGCTCCGGACTGGATCTTGCAGCAAGCACTCTCTGCTCAGAACACTGCGCATCATGCGTTTGTAAGAAGCAAGCCGGAGCTGAGGACACAAGACGGAGGCCTCACTCTTGCTGTGCTTGGATGCGGCACCATGGGCAGCGCCATCCTCGGAGGCGTAATGGCCTCGTTGCAGTCCAAGTCAGACCAGAGCAGTAGTACTTCGAACGGCATACCCGATCGGCTGCCCAGCAAATTCAATGCCTGCGTAAGATCGTCCACAAGCGCCAACAGGATTAGAGAAGAGCTTGGAAAGTATGAGGCAGACCTCATGGTTTTTTGGGGAGACGACAATCTGGGCGCCGTCAAAGCGAGCGACGCCGTGATACTCGCGTGCGAGCCACACATTGTCGGCCATGTCCTGCGAGAAGAGGGCATCAGAGACGCACTTGCAGGTAAGCTGCTCATCAGCGTATGTGGAGGTGTTCCAGAAAATTACATTCACGACCTTCTATACAAAGACTCGCCTCCAGAAACCGAAAAATGCGCTATCGCCATAGCAATTCCCAACATCGCCGCCTCAGTCCGCGAATCCATGACGATCATTTCCACCAACCCTGCTCTCTCAGAAGAACATTCCAGGCTTGTGAGATGGATCTTCGGCAGGATCGGGAGAGTCGCGAATATTCCTCAATCGCGGATCAATGCAGCTACAGCGCTATGTGCTTCGGGACCTGCGTTTTGCGCCATGATGATCGAGTCTATGGCTTCCGGTGCTATCACCGAGGGGATTCCGCGTTCGGAAGCTTATGAGATGGCGGCACAGGCTATGAAAGGTGCTGCGAGTCTTGTGCTGGAAGGAGAACATCCGGCTCTGGTTCGCGATCATGTTTCGACTCCTGGCGGCTGCACCATTGCTGGGATACAGGTGTTGGAAGAAGGCTGCTTTCGTGGAACGGTATCACGAGCGATCCGCGAGAGCTCTGCTACGGTGTCGCGGCTTGCGAGTGAGAGGTGGCAAGAGCATTGAATTTTTGCAACATCTCGCAGAAGACAAAGTATATATAGATTATTCCCCTACCATACTCGGGGCCACAATTGGCCTTTCATGTCCACCTTCGCCGCTTGATCCCTGCGTGTAAATCTTTCGAAGGACAGTCTCAAATTCGCATTAAATCTCAGCAGCAGCATTTCCCTGATTCTCTTCCTGAATGATAGATGTTTGAGACGAGATGGACGCGTAGATGAACCGATTCCTTGGATACGCACTTTTGAGATTTCCAAGAGTGAGACTTCTCGATCCGATCACAGCCTGCCTTACTTCCCGTCTCCACATGCACTTTCACGTCATCCGGAATCCGTCGCAGTAGCAGATCAGACATACACATCGATCGAGAAGGAAGTATTGAAGAATTTTAAATTTCTTTGCAGGCATCTGCATTATGATCCCTTCTCGAGGATAATATCATCGACATCCATCTATCCTGTACTTCGCCATGATGCATTCTCACACTGTGAGACGAAAACTTTGGTGATTACTGAGAAACGACATTTCGTTCCATGGTAAAACAAACAAAAAAAAGGGAACAATTCTCGCTCATGACCATGCGCCCCAACCGTAGTCTGGCGGCTTTTCCCTCTTGCTCCAACGCCATGCATCCACTAAATCTAACAGCAAAGAGACATATCACAAAGCTCGACGATTCTCTACACGCCGAGTGGGTACTTCTTCCAGGTACCAGAAGCCTGATCAGTCAGACCATCCCAGGCGAAAAGATCCTGGCCAGGTGGACGAACAACCTGCCACTTGTCTGTTCGCTGCTTCTCGTTGTCGATGATCAAGTTGCCACCATCTGGGGTGTCGTTGAGGATATATTGTCTCTTGGCCTCTGATCGTACCTTGATGTCGCACTTGAATGGCTTGCTCATGGTGATGACCCATGGGGCAGTCTCGTACCATGGGACAGCTGGAGCGTTGCCGCCTTCGCATCTCTTGATCTCGAATGCCCACATGAGGGAGCCGATAAGAGTGAGAAGTTCGTTTTGGGTGAGGTCGACGCCGGGGCAGGAGCGATTGCCGTAGCCGAAAGCGCGGTCGCCGTTGAGGTTGGGGAACTCAGTGAGTGGCTCCTTGTAGGTTGGGTACTTGGGGTCGAGAAATCGTTGTGGCTTGAATTCGTTGCCTTGTGGGTAGGTGGACTCTTCACGGGAGATGAGGCTGTGGTCTCAAAGTCAGCTTTTTGCAGTTTTGGCAGATTGAGCTTGGTTTGCACTTACTAGTGGTTTGCGTGGCAGATGGCGCCCTTTGGAATGTGGTAGCCTTCGTAGACGTCGTCCTCCAAAACGACGTGGGGGACGCCGAGAGGAGTGGCTTGTCGCCATCTGACGATTTCCTTGACGGTGGCTCGCAGACGTGGCAGATTTGGCATGTCCTTCATCTCCGGTGGGTGGTTGCCGCAAACACGGTCGAGCTCCTCGACGACGTGAGCTTGCCACGATGGGTAGTGGCACATGGCAGTGAAGAAAGCGTGGAGTGGACCTCCAACAGTGGCGATGGCGACGAAAGAGCTGGAACCGATGGCGTGGGCAGCCTCGTAGAAGTCGAGATGCTCCGTGCCCTTCTCGTTCTCGAGCCAAAGCTTGCTCCAAGAAGCCTCGAGGCGGCCTTCCTGGGACTTCTGTTGGCAATCCTGAAGAGCCTCCATGAAAGCATCAGACATCTGCTTCTTGCGGATCTGCTCCTGCTGCTTCCATGGCGACACGGACTCTGGCAGGTTGGAGAGGAAAGTGAGCTTGTTGATCAGGGGGCCGGCGGGCGAGACAGCCTTGAGGATGATAGGAATGATTGTGAGAAGCTTGCTTCCGTGTCGTGGATCCGCCCAGGCCACACCGGCAATGGTACGCGCGCAGTGGACAAGCATGTGCTCCGACCAGTGATCCGGGCTTTCCAGCATGCGGCGGAGAGTTCGCTTGTTCTCGTCTGCGGGCCAGCCGTAGAAAGTTCGTGGATTGGCGTGTCGCATGATCAGGTGCATGAAATTCTTGTACCGTCGGAATTGCTCGCCGTATGCCATGAGTGGGAGAATCTCCGATCCCTCACGGACGCCAATAGCGGCTGGCAGCTCGTTGCGGTCGCAGTAGTTTCGCTGTCTCGTCACAAACAGGTCCTTGGCGATCTTGTCGGTCTCGATCCAGATGTGAATGGTGCCCATGACCTGCCACTCGTAGATGGGGCCGTACTTCTTGTGAAGCTCGCCGAAATGCCATGCGGCCTCAATGCCGGGGCCTGGCACGTCCCAAAATCGGCCTGCCCAGGGAAGACCGGGGCCCTTTCGTGGGAGAGGCTTCACGCCGGCCGGCAGCTTCTGCTTCTGTCCCATGACTCTGGCGGCGACGACGGTGATGACTAATAAGAAGATGAGGATGAACTTTGGCTGTGCGAAAAGGGACGTGGTGCTGTCCAGGGTGCCGTCGATGGCGACGTTCTTGATGGCTTCTGTAGCATTGGTGGCGGCGTAGAGCAAATGCTCTGCGGGAGACTGGATGAGTGAAGGCATGGCGATGGCGATGGCGATGGCGATGGCGGTTGTATGTATAAGAGTGGATCGGGGCCTCGGGGGCAATGAGAAGTGCTCGCGCGGTATATGCACAGCATTCTAATATTAATGGCAGGATGCGACCCACCCGTCACACAGCGTGCGGCGGCGACGGCGGCGGCCATGATAGCCTCGAAGGAGAAAGTGTCCCTGACTTCTGCTGCTGCCAGCCTGCATGTGCCCGGAGCAATGGTGGAGAGCCGTCTGGTGTTGATACTGCATACATATGTAGCTTCCACGTGAGCCCACGCTAGCCCTGTCGAGCAAAGCCGGCGCCAAATTTAGCAGCGCACTCCCCCTGTCGCTGACTCGCTGTGTCAATCACCACATCGCTTCCATCTTGCCGGATAAGCTTTATCAGCTGCCGGAACACCTCCTGCGCCGGCCGGCTCAGGCTGAGCCCTGTTTCTGCCTGCTCGGTGCCGACGTGCATCTGTCGCAGCATGCAGGCCGGTGAGTAGCCCAGCCATTCCGACTTCTGCTGCTTCCAGACAGCTGGGCTTTTTGCCCCCTGAACGCATCTGAAGACCGACTCTGATACTGTGACACAGACTGCTCGAGCATCGACTTGACAACCACCCTAGACATCTCCAGCCTGGCGTCTATCCCGTTTGATGTTGCACAACGCTAGGCATTTTCACGTGCGATAGATGCAGAGAGCGTGTGTAGACATGATTAATCACCAGCCAGTAACTCCCAGGGTGCCGAGTCCTCTTTTTGACATCCTATCAAGCCTCATCTGTATCTCAAATTGTCATTCACAACGAGAGCTTGAAAGAGAAGGTAACTCCTAAGATACCGAGTCCTCCTCTTAACATCCTATTAAGCCTCATCTGTATCTCAAATTGTCATTCACAACGAGAGCTTGAAAGAGAAGGTAACTCCTAAGATACCGAGTCCTCCTTTTGACATCCTATTAAGCCTCATCTGTATCACAAATTGTCATTCACAACGAGAGCTTGAAAGAAAAGTTGCATCATGGCTTCAGACACCTTTGGAAAGCGTTCCAACTACTTTTGATACATGTTGTGTTACAGTGCTTTTGCAATCGTGAAAATCAATCCAAGTCAGCAGCTTTCTTCTGCGCTTGCTCTTCTGCTGTCTTGCGAAGCGTAATTCCCCTGAGCTTCGTTGAGACATAATCGACTTCCACCAACGCCTCGCTAAAAATTTCAAAATGTACTCATGCTACGCCCTTTGCGGTGGCCGAAGTGTCGCTCAAGCCAAGAGCAATTCAGGCGTTGCACTACTTTCTCGAATAGTCCTTGAGAATCCCCGCCATATGGAGATTCGTCGTCTTCCCACCCCTTCGGTTCGGCTTCTTGCGATCCTTCTTCTTCATGTTGACGTTCCTAACTTCCTTGACAACACTTGTAGGCGTGATGCCAGCTTTCTCCAAGTCTGTCCTGATCTCGTTCTCCGTAGCAGGGAGTTTCGTTTTAGCCCAGAACTCCTTGAAGTCATCACTAATGTGTGTGTGATAGGACGGAGAATCCTGCCAAATCATGCTGGCAGAATTGTCTTTCTTGCGACGGGTGGCGAGCAGGAAGTGTTGTTGTTCGAGCTCGTCGATCGCGGGACCGCAGTCTGGCCAGCCATCCTTAAGCTCTCGAACGGGAATGCCTTGGGCTGTGCTTTGCTTGGCCAGGTAGTCCTTAAGCTCTTCTGCGTTTGTGACTGGGTGCTTGGGTCGGTAGCAAAATGCGTCTTTGCCGGACTTGGTCTGCGATTTGGGGATAAATTCCACGCGGTCGCTGTCCTGGAGTGCGCGCTTGATGAGGGGTATCCGACGCTGAGCGTCATTTGGAAGGGAAAGGTAGGCGATCAGGTCGTCGAACGTGATGGCCTCCAGCTTGTTGGACTTCAGTTTCTCGATGGCGAAGTGCACCTGGGTAAGCATTTCTTCGCCGAAACTTTGCGCTGGCACGGGTGCGGTACTAAAGGCATCGTCGTGGTTGCGCTTGACGGCGTCGGAGCTGGATGTGGCTACGAGGGGTTTTGGCGTTGATGATCGAGCAGGCACAGCGGCTGCTGGTCGAGAGTGAGATATGTTCCTTGTTGTAGCATCTCCATATTCCTGCTTGAAGCTGGCGAGCTGCTTCTGGAGAGACATGGTGGGCGATGAATAGTGGGTGTGTTGGTGGTAGTCGGAGGCCTGGAGGGTTCAGCGAAGAGTTCCAGGCCGGATTGCGTATGGCTGCGGAGTCAGAGCTTGTCTCGTGACTGCTGAACGTTAGTGAATGAGTGAACGAGCGTGGCCTCACTGTTACATGCAGAAATGAAAGCCGAGAGTCAGCCAACGTTCGTCAAAGCCAGTCGCGAACAATAGAATTCACCATCCCGGATGCGGCTCTGCACAAGCGAAAGTCAAAGCGCGGCGCTTGTCATTCGACAGACAACATCGAAGCCGCAACAACGCGCCAGCCAAACATCACATCCACCACCGCCATCTCCCACACTGGCAAACGCCATACCGACAACATATACAGCGATGGTGTAGTCCGACCATATTATTACATCAACATGCGGACGCGCGCGCAAGGCGAGGCGACGGCGGTCGATGTCGCCTACCTCGCGACGGCGTACGGCGTGTCTGCGGTGGACATTCAGACACTCATCGATGCGCCCACGACAGATCTCGTCAACGACTTCTTGCAGTCTGTTACTGCCAAGACTCGGGAATACGATACGCTGAAGGCGGAGAAGCTGAAAGTGGATGTCGAGCTGGATAACACTGTTCGCACTTCAGAGACGAAAGTGAAAGCCCAGAAAGCTGCGGTCACGAAGGCGCACAAGGAGGTTGAGGAACTCAGAACCAAGCTCGATGAGTCGGAAGCCGCGCGGGACGCTCTTTCCACCGAGCTCGACAAGTTGCGAGCCTCCTCTTCAGGCTCCACTGCAGAGACGCAGGCTTTGAGACAAAGAATCGCGCATCTCGAGTCCTCCAATCGCGAAGCATTGGCACTCGTTGAGTCTAAGTCTGCTGAAAAGGATCGCATCGCTCAGGAACTGTCAGAGCAGCACTCTAAGCTTTTGGCACTGCGACGCGAAATCAGTCAACTGGAACAGAAGAATCAGTCGCTAGAGAATGCTGCTGCGTCGCAAAAATTCAAGGAGCAGTCACTGCAACAGGAAATCGAATTGCTCAAGAAGAATAATGAGTGGCACGCCAACGAGCTTCAGACGCGCAGTCAGGAGCACACCAAATTCCGCAAGGAGCGTAATGCCCGCATCTCCACCCTGGAACGCGACCTTGAAGACGCCAATGCCAGCCTCGAAGCTCTGAAGCGCACCGAGACCACCCTCCGACAGCGACTAGACGATGTTCAAGCTAAGGCCGACGAAGCGTTCGCACGCATCGCCTGCTTGCAAGAAGAGGCCGCTAGGAAGGAGCAATCATTCAAGACTGAGCTCGATGGTAGCAAGCGACTCGCAGAACTGCAGGCACAGAGTGCAGCTACGCACAAGTCTCGTTTGCAGGAGGTGCAAGCTCAAGTCGACCGGCTTAGAGACGAAGCTGCCGATGAGATTGGCCGCTTGCAGGCAGAGATCGAAACTGAACGTGGAGACAAGGAGACCGCAGAGCGTCGTGTGGCCGAGCTGGAGTTGAATGTCGAGCGCCTTGAGCAGCAGCCTCGTCTGTCACGACCTGGCACTCCGTTGCGAAACGGCGAGCCACAGACTCCAGGCCGTTATGGATCCCGTGCAGGCTCACCATCTGCCATGCCGGGCTCAATGCGGAAGGTAGTCAACGGTCTCAGCTTTACCCAGCTCTACACCAAATATACTGAAGCTCAGGAGGAACTGGAAGCTGAGAGACGCCGCACCGACAAGCTTTCGACTGCACTCGACGAGCTTGTGACGGAGCTTGAGACTCGCAAGCCAGAAATCGAAGACCTCAAGGAGGAACAAGAACGCCTGGAGAACGAAGTGCTCGACTTCTCGCGCCTCTTGGATGAAGCCAATGAGGCTCGAGACACTGCCATTAGAGAGTCAACACGCTGGCAAGGTGAGGCAGAGGCTGCTCTACGCGAGAGTGCTATCCGCCAACAGCAACTACGAGACATGTCTGCTCAAATTAAGATATTGCTAGTCGAAGCTCAGAGTCGAGAGCAGGGTCTGGGTGAAATGTCAGCCGACGAGCGTATGGAACTGGAGCGCGCCGCTCGTGGTGAGCTCGACGAGGACACCCTTGATTCCATGACAAGCACGGGACGATTGATTTCTGAACGCCTGGTCATCTTCCGCGGTGTGACAGATCTTGCAGCACAAAACGAGAAGCTCTTGCGTTTGACTCGCGAGCTCGGTGAGAAGATGGAAGGAGACGAGGCACGAGACAAGGCGCGACAGTCGGCTGCCGACGCCGAGGAGCTGGAGAGCTTGAGACAACAGGTCGAGCGGTACAAGGACGAACTCCAAGTCACGGCTACTCAGATCGACAGCTATATGAAGGAGCGCGACATGTTCCGACGCATGTTACAGCACCGTGGGCAGCTTCAACCTGATGCCGATCTTCAATCGATGTTCGGACAGAGCATTGCGCCTGGCACGCCGATGCGCAACAGTGTGGGCCCGCCAGCAACACCACGCAGCAAGGACGTGGAAGACCTCAACAAGCTATTGAAGGAGCAACAAACGTTTTTCGATCAATATCGAAATGAGTCTGCCACCGACCGTCGGCAGCTCAAGGAGCAGGTTGACGGCTTGGCACGAGAGAAAAGCACACTCCAAGCCGATCTCGCTCGTGCACAGTCTCAGCTTACTCTGGCCTCCGAGCGATACGACATGCTCCAATCAAATTTCACTGCATTGCGCAACGAGAACAATGAGTTCCAGAAGCGTTCTCAACAACTAGCTGAACAAGCCGCGAAGCAGGACCTGCGTACTCAGCAAGTGGCGGAAGAGCTCGTGGAGGCTAGATCATTGGCTGAGTCTTTGCGGAACGAGAACGCCAACACGAAAGCCGAGAAAGAGCTCTGGAAGCGCATTGAGACCCGGCTCAATGAAGAGAACAAGACTCTTCTGGATGATCGGTCCAGACTGAACAAGCTGGTCACCAATTTGCAGAATCTTCAGAACGAGCGGGAACTGGAGACATCGGAGACACGCCGTCGTCTCCAGTCACGCATCGATGCTCTAGAGTCCGAGCTCGGCGAGACCAAGAAGAAGCTTGATACCGAAGTTGAGGATAGCAGGAAGGCTGCCTTGAGACGTCAGTACGAGGAAGGTCAAAGCAGAACCCGCATCGACGATCTCGTGAAGAGTCTTGGCAGTGTTCGCGAAGAGCTGTCGGCTGCAAGGACTGCTCGCGATCAGCTGCAGACTCGTGTAGACGAGCTCAAGATTGAACTCCGTTCCGCTGAAGAGAAGGTGCAGGTTCTCCAGCCTCAGCCTACCCCACGTGCAGAACCAGCGACTGCCGGACAACAGCAAGCTAACGGTAGTGGCGAAGAAGTTGCAGCAGAGCAGCGACTTGCCCTCGAGTTGTCCGACCTCCGCCGCGACCTAGAGCTATCGAAGACGGAGCTGGAGAATGCAAAGCAGCAGGCCGAGCAGTTCCGAGCCATCGCACAGACCACCGAAGAGGAACTTGCCAATCTCTCTGAGACCGCCGATCAATACAAGGAGGACACCGAGCAGCTCATTGCTGAGAAAGACGCCAAGATCAAGGAGCTCGAGCAGCGCATTGAAGACCTCAACTCTGAGTTGACCACCACAAACACGGAGCTATCGGAACTACGCAGCAAGGCAGACGATAATGGACGCCAGCTCGCCGACCAGAGAGCGACCTTCAAGGCAACTATCAAGCGTCTCGAGGATGACGTGGCGAAGTATCAGGCGGAAGTCAAGATGTGTCAAGCCGATGTCAAGACCCAGGCTGAGATCGCCATCCAGGCACAGGAGAACTATGAGGTCGAAGTGCAAAAGCATGGCGAGGCTACAAAAGTGCTGCAGGAAATCCGTACCGAGTACAACCAGGTTCGCACGGAGGTGGCTGGTGCCAAGGCAGAGGCCGAAGCAGCAAAGGTCAGCCTGCAGCAAGCAGAAGAGAGCTGGACTGAGCAGCGCGATCAATTCGAGCGCGAGCTGGAGGAAGTCAAGCGGAGGCGCCAAGACACTGATGAACAGAACAAGCTGCTACATCAGCAGATGGAGTCATTTTCAAATGAGCTCGCTGCACTTCGTCAAAGTCGCGCCGCTGCGCTTGCTGATGGTCATACTCGGGAAGGCACGCCATCAACTTCTGGCAACGACAGCAATCTCCAAGAAGTCATCAACTACCTCCGACGCGAGAAGGAAATCGTTGATGTCCAATACGAGCTTTCCGCCCAAGAAGCCAAGCGCTTGCAACAACAGCTTGACTATGCGCGTAATCAGCTGGAGGAAGCGCAGCAGAAGCTCGCAGACGAACGCAGACAGTCTGCCGAGAAAGCTAGTGCCGAAAACAGCACCAACAAGCTCATGCAGACCATTGAGGAGCTCAACACGTACCGCGAGGCTACGACGACGCTTCGCAACGAAGCTCGACAAGCAAGAGAAAAGCTTGAAGAGAAGACCAGGCAAGTCGACCGCCTACTCGAAGAGATTGAGCCTTTGAAGAGCCGCGTTGGCGAACTAGAGGGCGAACTGGAGAGTAAGGAGGGCGAAATGAAGTTGCTTCAGGATGATCGTGACCATTGGCGCGAACGCACTCAGAACATCATCAGCAAGTACGATCGCGTCGATCCTGCCGAGCTTGAGGAGATGAAGAAGCGGCTTGAAGAGCTCAAAGCCGAGAATGAGCGTCTTGAGAGTGAGACCTCCTCAATAGCTGAACTCAGAGAGCAGATCAGCGGTCACGAAGCCTCTGTGGAGGCACTCAAGGCAGACTGGGAGGCGAGGAGACTTAAACTTATCGAGCAATCTAAACAACGGAATACCCAGAACAAAAATGAGATTAGCGAATTGAAGCAGAAGCTGGAGGTGGCTGAGAACAGCTTGAAGCAAGCAAAGGATGCCATGGCCTCTGCTAAGTCCGAGCTCGAGCAGACCAAGACGCAGCTCGCACAAGCCAACGCTGCATTGGAAGAAGCCCGCGCGAAGCCTTCAAAGACGGCTCACGACGATGCTGAGGAAGGCCAAGTTCAGGAAGATGGTACAGATGCTGGTCTGAGTGAGGAACACGCAGCACTGCACGCACGCATTGCTGAAGCCGAAGCCAACGCCAGCGAACACGCAAGCCGTGTCGATGGCTTGACCACAGAATTACAGACAGCTCAATCGCGTGTGCAGGAGCTTGAGGGCCAGGTCGCCGACCTTCAGCAGCAACTGAGCACCGCCAAGGAGAGTTCCACCAGCGAGCTGGCGGCAGCACCAACCGGTCAGGACTCTGACACGCTTGACAAGCTGAAGCAAGAACTCTCGACTGCTCAACAGGAGGTTGAGACTCTTCGTGCGAGTGCTGCAAGCGCTTCCGCTCAGCGAACGGCCAATGTTGAGCCTGCATCAGGCGAGAAGTCTGTCGCGGACCAAGTCGCAGAGGAAGTGGCAAAATTTCGTGCAGAACTCGAGCAACAACATGAGCTTGCCAAGACTCAAATGGAGGAGGAATACAAGAAGAGATCCGAGGCACGAGACCGAGGCTTGAGAAAGCAGCTCAATGATGGCAGGGAGAAGCAGCGCGTAGAAGCACAGCAGGAGCTCCGAGAACAATTCGATCGTGAGATGCGACAGCTGAAGGATGAGCACAATGCTGCCCTCGAAAAACTCAAGGCCGACCACCAGGCTGAGATCGAGCGTCTGAATAAGGAAGGAAAGGTCGGAGCCAGTCAAGTCAATGCTTCTGGTGCCACCGACGTCGTAAAGTCCGAGGGCGGAACTTCGACTTCTGTCGAAGGCTTAGACTTGGCCAATCTGGAAATGAACGACACTCAGGTCAAGTTTATGCTCAACAACAACAAGCTCATCAAGGCAACAGTCACCGCGGCTCTCAGGACAAATGTGGAAAAGAGGGTGAAGGAAATCAACGAGCAAATCACCGCCAAAGACGAGGAGATCAAGAAGCTTACAACAGAGCTCGAAGCCGTCAAGGCGAACACTGGCGATGGTGCTACGACTGGAGCCGCTCAGCCTGGTGACAATGCCAGCTCGGAAAAGATCAAGGAGCTTGAGCAGAAGCTGGCCGCTGTTGAGCAGGCCAAGGAAACTGCCGTCAAGCAGGCCGTCGATCAGGTCAACATGCGTAACAAGCTGATGATCAGTCAGAAGGATCTTGCTCAGGCCAGATGGAACGCTATCGCTAAGGCCGCCAAAGAGACTCCCACGATGCCAGTCAAGGAGGCCTTTGCTGTGGCAGCCCAAACTAAGCCCGCTGCAAAGCCTGCAGCTGGAACCTCAAGTGCTGCCAATACCCCTGCGAAGCCTGCTGTTGCTCCATCGCCGTTCCAGGTGCAGCCGGCACCAATCAAGCCAGCCTTCGGTCAGCCAAGCACTTCGACAGAGCCACCATCGCAATCGCCAAAGACAGCCACTGCTGCACCCAACCCTCAAGCCGCGGTCTTCGCTCCAAACGCATCTACCAACTCAAACGCCAGCGCTTCCGTTGCCGCTGCTGCACCCAAGCCAACCGCCGCCGCCGCCGCTGCTCCTCGCGCTCCAGGATCGGGTATCCCTGCGCCTGGCGGCGGCAGCAAGCTTCCACGTGCACCACCAAGCCGTCAACCCAGCATAGGCGACCTGTCAATTCAAGGTGCGGCAGGTGCCGCGAGAGGCAACCACACCGGCATCGGCATCGCTCGCGGCAGCACGCTCGGCAGCCGTGGAGCAGGCATTCCTCGGGCCGGACTTGCATCGAACGCTGGTATCAAGCGCAGTCACGATGGTGCCGAACCCCACGCTAGTGGAGAGATAAAGAAGCCTCGTGGTGGAGGCGCTGCGGGTGGTGGTGGAAGCTAGAAGTCTCGCACTTCTTCACCTGGTAGGAGAAAGCCTTTGCGTCGATGAAGAAAGAGACTCGGATGCAAGTTTTGGGTGGCGTCATGGGTGGGAAAAAATGGAATGGCATCGCTCAGATAACGAAAGCATTTTCAGGTCTTGGAGTCAACCATCATGTAAAGAATATGAAAATTGAGTGTTTTGCTTAACTTGAGAGAGAGAGCATGAATAAGTAAGATTGAGCGTGTAAATCTCTACTAGGATACATGTTTCGAGCTACCTTTCGCTTTCCCCTTCTCGTTCAGCAGATATCAATTTGCTCCCCCAAGTAAAATCTATCCCCTGTCATTTAATAATGTTCGATGCTCATCATCCGATGTAATTGAAGTACTCTGTGCCAAATTCCTTCTCAAACCACGCTCTTAAATCATCTTCTTCTTCTTTCTCTTCTTCCTCCCCGTCGCCTTCATGCATTTTTGGAGCATCAGGTGCACATTGATCAGCCCGACTTTCAGGAACTGTATTGGGCTCAAGAACCTTGCCAAAACCCCTGTCGGAAGGTGTTCTCTTGGTCTTCTTCATGACTGATCCCGGATGCAGACTTCCCGTGTCGTCGAGTTTGTGTTTCGCCAGTGCTGAATCGATCGCGAAATGGTGGTTTTCGATACTATCCGTTGTGCTCTCCTCACTCGTGACGAAAATCGGTTTCTGCTTGTCCTTAGACATGATGGCTTGGATGTGGTCGTCCAGGGAGGAGAGTGGGGAGAGATCACGGCTGTCATTTGGGTCTTGCTGGAGGTTGTCAGCGTCGATTGGTGCGACCAGGTCGAGACCGTCGTCGTTCAACTCATCGAGCATTTCGTCATCGTCGCCGGCAATCTCATCCTCGTTTGAGTCAGGCCCGAGATGAATGGATGGGCTCATGTGGGAGGCTGGTGCGGTCGTGAGGAGTTCTGAATCTGTTGGGAAGTCGTCAGAGCGGAGGTCGTTGAGTCCGAAGTCGTCGTCGTGATTTTCAATGGGCTTGTGTAGAAAGCTGGGAAGTTGAGCGCTCTGAAGTGTTGCTGGCTTCGGTCTGCCGAGAAGCGGGACACTGGGCGTAGAGTTGGGAATCTTGTTGTGGAGCTTTTCGATGTCGCGAACGTCTTTGGAGATGCTCGGCTTACGCAAGGGAGCTGTAGAGGCCGAAGCTTGAGCACTTGAGGTAGTGTTCTTCTTGGTCTTCGTCAAGTCGAGCTGAGTTTGGCGTGGCTCAGATCCATTTGTGGCCTTGCTTGCCTCCTTTGGCTCTTTCGGCTTGGGTGGCTTGGGCTTCTTCTCTAGGCCTATCTCACAACATTCGTGCTTGCACTTCTTCTTGCACTTATGATTGCATTGCCACCTACCATTTGGAAGCTGACGCGGGTCGTAGTGCTTGATGTTGTCCTTGGACGGCGGGTTTGGCTTAGATTTAAGAGGTGCGCCAGTGTCATCAAAGTCGTCGAGATTGGCAAATTCCTCGTTCCCTACAGCAACCAGATCTGTATCGTCTATCCCGGCATCACCGAACTCTTCAACATTGGCGGCCACTCGCGAGCCAGCAACATCAAGCCGACGCTTCGAGGTGTTCGGAGCATTGGTCTTGCTTTCTGATTGAACCTTGGCGTCCTCAAGCATCTTCGGTGTCGGAAACGCGTATGATGGTATCTCAGGCTTGAGCATAGCATTCTGTTGGGTGCCAGCTATATCATCGCACATCAGGAATGCTCGGATGATCTGACCTTGGGACGTCAGGTTGGCGCTGAAAAGAACATCCATGCCCTTCTCCATCTTCTTGGCGCTGATGCGAGCGAAGTGTAGCTTGTGGCCGTCAGAAGTGTCGGCCAGCAGGCAAACATAGAGCGGCTTGCGTTGGAACATCAGCGGTGCTTTATCGTTCAAGAACCCTATCTCTGCCTTCACCTTGACAGTGACGTGCTCGCCCTTCTTGACGTTATGCTCTCCCACTACCTTGAGACCAATGCGAAGCCGAGGGAAGGCTTTTGCCTGTTCCTGAACTTGCGCTCCGAAGGGCGGGTTTCGACTCAGAATCTGCTCGATGCGATACGCTTCGATACTCTCAAGGTCAACGATTGATCTGATGCCGGCGTTGACGAGCTTTCGTACAAAGACAAAGCCTATGCCGTCCAGCTGCTTCATATGCAATGGTGAATCATCCCATACTTGACCACCCAGAGAGCGAGCCAGCATTAACGCATTACGCGCCGTGACTGCGTCATCGAGATAGAGCTGACAGTCGATTATACATCTGATGAGACGATGAGCATGCTGCCAAATGATGGCCTTACTCGTTCTATACTCCATGGTATGTTTGACGTCCTCCGTCGGTAGCTCGACAGCACCAAGAACGGATTGAATGATCAGAGACACCTTGCACGCTGGATGTTCTAGGGTTCCAGGAATAGGAAACTTGATGCTGTTGTTCTTGTTCAGTTCCTTGTAAGGTGGCTTCTCGCCTGCTCGAAAACGCACTTCTTTGAACTCGGCCGCGTGTGCCATGGTCGACAAGATTTCGGAGATTTTGGCCTTCGATGGAAGTGCAAGGAGGGTTTTCATGGTTCCGAATTGGATGTAGTACCGTGACATCGAATCGCCGAACTCAGTGCACTGGTACTTGATGGCACCTCTGATCAGGTCATTCTCCTCAAGCTGCATGATGCCTTGGCGGCAGATTTGCTCCAGACGTTCATCGATACTGCTCCCAGGTGCGTCACCCTCTATCTGATAATGCTCTGGATTGTCTTTGAGGCGCACATGAAGGAACGTGCCTGCGAGCCACTTCTTGGCGGAAGAAAGGCTGTTGACAGTTCCCAAACCAATCTCAGCGTTGAGATGCTCAATCAAATTCAGGTGCAAGCGGCTCTCTAGGACTTCAGATCCTGAGACCATCTTCTCATAGGTTTCCTGTTTCTGCAAGCGGGTCAGGATGACTGCCACAGCATGGTCATCGAATTGTGGCCTGCCAGCTCGTCCCAGCATTTGCATGACCTCCAGGTCAGAATACTCTTTGAGACCATTGCCCTGGGTATAGGTCACTGTGTTCTTGATGATAACCATGTGGCAAGGAAGGTTGACTCCAACAGCAAGGGTTGATGTGCAGCAGATGACACCGATCTCGCCACCAAGATAGCCCTTCTCAACTGCGGTGCGATCCTCTGCAGCGAGACCGGCGTGGTGGAAAGCAACTCCTGAAGCCACTCTCTCACGCAAGTCCTTGTCCATGATCTGCACCCGGCCACCTGGGGCGTTCCAGTATCGATCTCGAGGGCCAGCGGTGGACCACCAAGTTGCAAGCAGCTTCGCAGTCTCGACGCAGGACTTTCGCGTGAAGCAAAAGATCATGATTGGCTTGCGTTGCGAGTACTTCGCGATGATGTCGGGCAGCTTGTTGTCCAGAACTTTGTCGAAAGCGAAGTCATTTGGAGGGGCTTGATAGCCACAGACATGCTTCTGTAATCTGACAGGCCGGAACTCTTCGCCAAACCTCTCTCGTGGTGCTGGTATGCCCGGATTCATGGTGTCCTTGCCTAGCCATGTTGCAATGTCTTGTGAATTCGGCACAGTGGCACTGAGCGCGATAAAGCGCACATCAGAGCCAACCGACTTCATTCGCGATACGACGGCTTCAAGTGTAGGTCCACGATCTTCTTTCAGTATGTGGACCTCGTCAATCAGGAACAGCTTGACCATCTGCATCAGCTTCTGGTGGTCTTTCCACTTTCGCGTCATGCTATCCCACTTCTCTGGCGTTGTAATGATAATGCTGGCGTGCTGAACGTTACGCAGTTGAGCATTGTCGGTGTCGCCTGTCAATTCAGCACACTGCAAATCCAGAGGACCGAACTTGGCCTGCCAATCTCGCTGGCGCTCCGCACATAATGACTTAGTCGGTGCTTGGTAGACAATCTTGAAGGTGCCATTGCTGTAGCCGTGGATCAATCGACATATTGCGAGCTCCAGAATTGCTGTTTTACCGCTGCCAGTGGGCGAGGAAAGAACGAAGTTGTCATTGGTGTTGTAGATGACCGGGAAGCATTTAGACTGTACGGCATTCAGCAAAGGGAATGGAAAGATGGCGCGAAAGCGGTCGGGCAATTGACGCGTAGCAACGAGTCTGATGCCTTGCACGATCGGAGCTTCATTGCCAGAATCACGAGCTTCGGGTGCCACGGCTTGCTGCGTGAACGTGGAGAGGTTTGGTCCAGCACTCTCAGCAGCGCAGTCGTGGTAGCTGAGCCGCTGAGAGCTCCTTCGTCGATGTCCTGGGCGTTCCTCTACTTCATAGGCCCCCTCCAGACGATCATCCCTGCTGTTTGTCGATGCGTGATACGGCGGGCTTGCGTTCCACGATGGACTTGGAGGTTGTGCACGCACGCGTGGAGATGCTGACGGATCAAAGTGTGCATACGGGCGCAGATCAAGGTGTTGCGATCGCGGTCTGCCTTGCGTAGCTGCTGGTGCGAAGTAGTGAGGATCGAGCTCATCGCATGGACGTGGACGACCAGGAGTTGGCCTTGGCTCAAGCGATAGCCTGGCTCGTCCCATTGCAGCTTGGCCATGTCTGGAAGCATGATCTGGCTGTCGCAGGAGTCGCTCATCTGTCATTTGTCAGTCACGGCGGCTCTGACCTTCAAGACCACGGGTAAAGGCAGGTCGCGCTTACCAAACGAGTCAAGCTCCTGCATAGATTGATCTAGGAAGTCGTCCTGTAACTGGCGATGGGCATCGTGGCATAGGCCAGTATTTTGATGTGTGTGGGTTTCGTAGGTGTGCTGGTCGTTGCTGCCCCTTCCACCATACCTGCTCCGCGTGGGTCGCAGGTCGCGAGCACCGCGCTCCAGCATATCCAGCTGGTCGAAGATGTGCTGGTCCGTCATCGTGGGTGGCGTTGGCATGTGCTGGAGCTTCGTCGGCGGGAGGAATGCAGAAGCAGAGAAGTGCACAAATGCAGAATTGCACACTGTGGCTTTCTTTCACGCGTCGCGTCGCGTTGCGTCGCTGCGATCAGGAAGGCGCGCGCGCAGACGTTCCTTCCCAGCTCAACGCAGCAAGCGCACGCACACGGCGGAGGTGTGCAAGAAGACGGCGAGGGCGAGGGCGAGGGCGAGGGCGAGGGCATTTCAGTAAAGTCTTCATTTGCGTGAGCACAACGACACA
Source organism: Pseudocercospora musae (assembly GCA_001578225.1). NCBI lineage: Eukaryota > Fungi > Ascomycota > Dothideomycetes > Mycosphaerellales > Mycosphaerellaceae > Pseudocercospora > Pseudocercospora musae. Next base: position 19,882 of record LFZO01000578.1, read on the forward strand.
CCTAGGATGCTACTCCACCATGAGAAAGCTCCTTCTTCCCGCTCAAACGCAGAGCCTCTTCCATCCGAACTCCATGGCTATGCGCAACCCTTTTCGTGTCCTTTCGTACGCCGTTCATGCCTTGCCCTGCCATGCCGTGCCAACGGGTCTGATGTCCCTGGCGGGTATCCAAAACGCGTCTTTCGCCCTACTCTTCATATCATAAATCTGCGTTCGGTGCTCTTTGATCTGAAATGTCTCCTTTCGCTACCAGGAGTACCAGGCCTGCTGGTCGACAATGCGTCTCTAATGGGCTCTCGTAGTGGCGACTTCGCTGCGGGCGTCGCGACGGCCTCAATATCGAAATAGGATTTGGCATCTCCGCTCTTCTCGTACTGCGTGACGTTGATCGGCGGAGGTCGCGTCTTCTTGTCATCGTCGGTCGTGTTGTACAAGAATGCTGCGAACAGTGTAGCGACGGTACCGAGCACGTGCTGCACCAGCGTCAGTACTTCATCCCCAATCTGCCATGTTCGCAGCTACTACTTACCAGCACGCTGCTGTTGAACTCCATAAACATGGCGCTGGCCAAGAAAGTGAGCACTGCCGACGCACTGCTGGCAAAGCTCTTGGTCATGCTGTCGGAATAATTCAATGCCAGGGCCACGAGGATGCCGCCGATAGCTTGCAACACCACCACGAGCCATACAACCCAGTTGTAGCCAGTGAAGAAACCAGTCTTCTCCAAATGTTCTCCGTCTGTGAAAAGCACTCCGAGGAATAGCACTGGCCACAGAGTGTAGAATGAAAGCTGCACGTTGCGCACCCAGACTGATGCACGAGACTCTGATGATCTGGTCCTCAGGATCTTTTCAAAGTACACTCCCGCGACTCCAGACAAGACACAAGCCACGACTGCAGCCGCCAAGCCAATTGTCACGTTCATTCGCGGATTTGCAGCAGACCGGTCCTCATCAATGCCTTCGTATGTCGCAGAGCGCTTGTTTAGCTGACCCGCAGCTCTGTTCCCTTCAAGCTCCATCTCCCAGATCGAGCGTGGCGAGTGGAAAGATACTCCGTCGCGCAAGTCTTTGATCGATGGCACCCTGCCTTGCTGCGAGACAGAAGACATCTGAACTATGGCAATGCCGAAAGCCATCAGACCTAAGCTCACCCACTTCCGGCCATTTAATGTCCTCCCGAGCAAGAAGATGCCGAACATGGCAGTGCTCACAATCTTCAATTGGTATGTCACTGCGAAGGTAGCAGCATCCAAGTTGCTTGCAGCGGTGTATTGAAGAATGTTTTGCAGCGCGTACAGCAAAGCCGGAATAGCCAGCTTCCAGCTATCTCCCGTGAACACTGCTCTTGAGAGGGCTCCTGAAAGTTCCCCAATGGTCGATGTGTCGGGTGTCTGCGGACTCGTTGCAATCTCGTAGAGAGCTACGGACAAGAAAAAGGAGAATTTGATAATTTCGGAGAGAAAGACGGCGGTCGAGGCGAAGTATCGATCTCCGTAGACGAGCGGCATTGTGCGTGAGTAGCGCATAAGGAGGACCAGCGCTGCATTCTGAATGACAAGCTGCCAGCATATTAGTGAAAGTCAGTGCAACAGTATCCATCTTCTTACAGCGACCAAAGTAATATGCTTCATAGGTATGCCGGCCACTTGGCGGCGAGTAGACTCAACAGCCATATTGTGTTAGGAGTTCAACGTGGCTCTGTATAAGTGATGCTGCCTGACTCCCATCGAAAGGGAGAGTGACGGTGATTCTGGAGGAGGCCGGCGCACAAGGGCTTACATGGAGAAGTGGCTTGGAGGGCAAGAGTGTCGTCTGACCAAGTTTAGTGCTTGCCAGCAAAGGACGGGAATGTCACTGCGCAGGTGACCTTTTGCTGGAAGTCAAGATGTTGTGGAGTGAATTACCTCTAGGTTAGCGACACACCGCTGGGTAACCGATGTGCAGATGCATAGACATGCAACGATCATCAGGCACGCATACGTCTTACGCCTATGTGTTGCGCCTCTTGCCTCCGCCATTTCGCAATTCGGCTTCGTGATTGATGTGACAGGGCGTTTGGTTGCTACTACTACTACTACTACTACGACGACGACGCGTGGTAGCGCTTGTTACCAAACGCGTACGACTAGGTCGGGCGCACAGGTTCATACGATAGAGGAGGCATTAGCCGACTATGTACCGCAAAGCGACGGCGACACGAGCGTGTAGGCGTGGGGCCGTAGGCATAGGGGTGTCGTTAGTAACACTTAGTCGACTAATAGTGTCGTTACTAACATAGTAACAGTTAATAACTATTAATGTTAGTATCTAGTACCTAAGGCTCTAGTATAGACCTTACCTTATAATAGCTAGAAGTAAGTAAATTACTAGTAAATAGCTATAGTACCTTCGAGATATACTTAGTACTAGTATTCTATATAGATCTACCTCTTACGATCCGAATAAGCTTAAATTAGTAATAATTAAGTATAGAAGCGCTTCCGTAGATCTACTAAGATATCGTTACTAGAAATACTACTATACTTATAGTTATCTAGTAATTATAGAGTTAGATAGATATTTATACTAAAGTTATCTAATTAAAGCGAAACTCGAGAATTCGATAAAACCGATTAAGAGAGTATTATTTACTATTTTTCTACTAATTTAAGCTATTAAACCTCTATTTTCTATATTTCTAGTAATTTTATAAATCCTAAAATTCCGACTTTTATAGAATAGTATCTCTACTATATCTAGATAACCTTAACTTCTATCTAGTCGAAACTAATAATAAAGATAAGTTTATCTACTATATCTAGTATTACTTAACTTAATTAAGTAAAGATATAGTAGTAAATTCTTGTATTACTATACTATTCTAACTACTAGACAAGTAGCTATCCCTATCTATTCTTAAAGGTAAAAGCCCTTAGTATATAGCCTCTAGTATAAAACCTTTTACCTCCTTCCTATTATATAGGATTCTATTCCTACTTTTTATGTTTATTTAGGCTATAGGATATAGAGAGGATCTCTATAGCTCCTTCCTCTTACTAGACTCCTATTTACTTCCTACCTTCCTCCTCCTCCTTCTCTAGTTCTTCCTTTATAAGGGAAAACTATTCTAGGAGATCCTCCTTAATTATCTACCTCGTTACTTTATTTAGGCCTCTCCTAGTCTAGGTAATCTCCTACTATAATAATCCTATCCTTTAGATAAGTTAGTTCCTTATCCTTTATCTCTCTAGATAGAAGAGTATAATATACTTAGGTATCTAGGCCCTATATCTATATATATACTCTAGTATCTTATCTAGAATCCTCCTCCTTATTAGATATACGTTTAGACTAATATATTTAGTCCTAATTAGGGTTATTATTATACTCTACTTCCTTAACTATTCCTAGTATAGTTCCTTACCTTTTAGCCCTTCTTACTATACTATAGGAAGTTGTTAGCCCTATTAGGCTATCTACCTTTTCCTAACTTAGCTTTCCTATTATATATTCTATCTCTAGTATATCTACTATAATTTAGGTATCGTTCCTCCCTACTAGATATATTCCCTAGTCTATCTATTAACCTATTCTACTATCTATCTCTACCTTATCTTTAGGTCTTTTACTTAGGCTATATCCCTACTCCTCCTATATTCCCTCTAGACCTTCTCGTACCTCTCCTAGATATACTTAGTAGTAGGTTTATCCTTTATCTTAACTAATTGTTATCTTACTATCTCTTATATATATAGGGAGAAAGAGTCTTATATTCTAGGTATACGAAAAAAAAACATATCTAACTCCTAGACTAAGGCGCTAACGCCTACGAGTATAGGAGAGACGAGTATATCTCTCTAGAAACAATATCGCGACGATAGATCCGAGGAAAGGTAGAGGAAGGGAGGGATCTAGCCTCTACCCTAAAGCTAGACTAAAGGCTAACTAATACCTAAACTAGGCCCTAAAGGCCTAAAAGAATAGCCTAATTAGCTAAAAACGAGTAGAAATATCTAAAAGAACCTATAAACCCTAATAGAAGATATCTAAAAGGTACTAGATATTCCCTAGGTCCTAGATTTCCTATCCCTACTCTCCCTCCTCTAGTAGGCCTAGACCTAGCTCCTATACTAACTAAAAGATACCGATACTACTAATATCCTCCGAACCTATCTATAGAACCTCTAAACTACTATAAAAATACCCGAACCGAGAATATAGGTATAGGCTACCTCCTAAGGCTAGCTAGCTATACTAAGTATATAGAGAATTTCCCTTAAAAGTTATATAATTATAATAAGGATTAGCTATAAGGAAGAGTAAGAAAAGATAAAAGGCCTTACTAACTAAGAGATACTTTAGGGGCTTAAGGACCTAGGGGTAATCGCTATTAAAAAACTTAAGAGCGGTAACCTATAGGTATTTGTAGTATCTAAACCTACTAAAGACAAGTTAATAAATAAACTAGGATAGATATAGAAGACACTCCCTAGTACTATAGTAGAGGCTACAATATACTAGGTACTAGTCTATAGCTTTAGGGCTATAGGATTTAACCCTAAGGATCTAAGCTATATTTATAAGATCTAGGAAGAAAACGGAAGACTCTACCCGAATCTAAGGATATCCTAAGTAGTATAGCTAAAAAGTCGAAAGGCTATAGAAGGTAAGATATACTCCTCTATAATCCTAAATATATAAATCCTAGTACAAGTAAGGGAAATTATATAGAAAGGCCTCGTATTCTAAGGTACTCTCCTTACTATAGAGGAATTCGATATAAAATAGAGACCTATACAATACCTAAAGTATAGACAATTTAGGTATATTATAAAGTACTATAGAGCTAAATAGGTATATAGAAAATACGTAGGGCTATATAGAATAGACGAATACTAAGGAACAATAAGGAAATATAGTAATTATTAAGGTACCTATATAGCGTAGTTAGTATTATATAAGGTAAAACAAGTAGCTATCGCAAAAGTAAGGGCGTTTAGAGACTAGGTAACTAAGAGCTAGAACTACCTAACCTACCTAAAAGATCCGAAGGACTCGGATAGATAGATAACTATTAGGTCTAAGAGAAAAGTTAGAAGTATAAGCCTAGACCTAGACGCGGATAATAGGTTAAGAAGACTACTAGGGAGACTAATAGGCATAAACTCTATTACCCTAGTAGGCCGATTATAGAATACTAAGATCTTATCCCTATTCCCCCTAGCTATAGGCTAAGAAGGGTAACTAGGCTAAAGCTAGAGCTAGGAAGCGATAGAAGATATATAGATATACTAGAATACCTAAGATAAATAGTAGCTAGGGGAAGCTTACTATCCTATAGTATAATACTAATTATAGTATAGACAAGATCCAAATCCTATTCCTCTAATAGCTAGATCCGAAAGAATACTAGGTAATAGTAATCTAGGAACTATAGATTAGCCCTAGTAATAGGAATACTATAGTATACCTAGGATACTATACGGTAATCCTAGGAGTAGTATACCTAAGGGTTACTATATACGTATCTAAGGAAATTAGTATATAAATATAGAATATAAAGGAATACTCGGAAGACATAATTGCAATTAGACTCCTAGTAGGAGAGAGATAGGTTAACGTCCTAAACTACTATAACGCGTCTAGTCCTACTAGAGACCGTACCCTAGGTACCCTCCTACTAGTAGAGGATATAGCCTAAGGAAAAGAGGAAGAAGAGATTATCCTATTAGGGGATTTCAACCTATAGGTCCTATACTATCCTAGGTAGGGAGGGAACAATACCTAGGACTAATACTAGGTAGTAGACTACCTTATTACTATTATAGAAAAGGCCTACCTTAACCTACTACTAGAGCTAGGCACGATTACATAGGAGACTCCTAGGAGCTATTAGATCCTAGACCTAGTATTTAGGACTATAGGAATCTAATAAAATATATAGGAATATAGAATAAGGATAGACTTAGAAATAGGATTAGACTATATACTAGTCCAAACTACAATCCTATTGTTAGGAATACTTAGTCATCAAGGCTTGGCGCCAAGACTCTTGGCGCCAAGACCTATTCTTCCTAGAGCCGAGGGAAGCTAACCTAGAAGATATATAAAATATATCCTACCTAAGCCTATTCTAGATAGAGGAAGAAGTTAGAATAGGGGAAATCTAGAAGATACTTAATAGGCTCCCGAAGGGCAAAGCCTTAGGACCTAACTAGATTATTAATCTAATACTCTAGGAATATAGATAGGAACTTGGACCTATACTATATAAGTTCTTTATAGTATACCTATAATAAGGATACTACTCTAAACCCTTAAATACTCTATAATAGTAGTCCTAAAGAAACTATAGAAGCCGGACTATACTAAACTAGGAGTATATAGACCTATAGTACTACTAAACACCCTAGCGAAGGTCCTAGAGGCTATTATTATAGGAAGAATAAGCAAAGAAGCGGAAGCTAGGGACCTCCTTCCCTAATCCTAAATAGGAGCTAGACTAGGAAGATCTACTATATTAGCCCTAGAGCTAATAATAGAATAGGTCTAGACGGTCTAGAAAACGGACCTAATAATAGTAGTATTAATACTATGCCTAGACATATTAGGAGCATTCGATAATGTATTATACTAACGACTAATATATAATATTAGGATAAAAGTATATCTATAGTATATTATACAATTTATCTAGTCCTTCCTTTAGGATAGGACTATATGCCTTAGACTCGGAGAGTACATAGATTAAGCAAGACCCTAAATAACTAGAATACCTTAAGGATTAATCCTCTTACTAATCCTATTCCTATTCTTTATATCTATACTCCTCCCTAACCTCGAGGATAAGGGAACTATAGTAATAGGATTTGTAGACGACTCTAATATCCTTATATATAGGAAAACTATAGAAGGGAACTATAGAAAACTAGAGATAGTATACGACAAATGTATATAGTAGGTAACTAAGTATAGGGCTACGTTTGTACTATAGAAATACTAACTAATCTACTTTACTAGGAGTAGAACAAGACATAACCTATAAGCTATAGTTAATATAATAGGGTTTAAGGATAGATCCGCTCTATCTCTTAGACTACTAGGAGCTTAGGTAGATTCGAAACTATAGTAGGGCCTATATATTAAGAAAGCGGTAGAGAAAGGCATATCCTAGATATTCTTACTCTAAAGACTATACAAATCTATATAGGGAGTATTATTCTAGAAGGCAAAATACCTATATATAGTAGTAAATTCTTGCATTACTATACTATTCCAACTACTAGACAAGTAGCTATCCCTATCTATTGTCGAAGGTAAAAGCCCTTGGCCTATATCCTCCGGTACAAAACCCTTTATCTCCTTCCTTCTTTATAGGATTCTATCCCTACCTTTAGTGTCTGTTTAGGCTATAGGATATAGAGAGGATCTCTATAGCTCCTTCCTCTTACTAAGCTCCTATTCCTACCTCCTACTATCCTTCTCCTCCTTTTCTAGCTCCTCCTTTATAAGGGAGAACTATTCTAGGAGGCCCTCCTTGATTATCTACCTAGTTACTTCGTTTAGGCCTCTCTTAGTCTACGTAAGCTCCTACTATAATAACCCTACCCTTTGGATAAGTTGGTTCCTTATCCTTTGTCTCTCTAGGTAGAAGAGTATAA
>LFZO01000579.1:0-48605 GCA_001578225.1 Pseudocercospora musae
TACTATTCTATTAGGTAATCGTCGAGTACTATCTCTTTCAAGCTTACGCTAGTTAAAACATCTACTACTATATATTTATCGTATAGATCCTCTTTGTCCTTTACCTTAATCTCTTTCCTAGATTATATTAGTATTCGATTAATAATAAATTCAATAAGGCCGGCTATATAGCCGGCTATAGCGATACTAACCCTCTATTCCTCTACTATAAGAAGACTAGTCTTAGACTAGATAGCTTCTCTTCTTATTCGGCCTTACTTTTCTACTAAAATGTAGCTTTATCCTACTTAGGTCTCTCCTTCTACTTCTCTAGCTACTATCGGAATATAGTTTACTTAGCTCTTTTCTTCTTTCTTAAGGCTTATTTAGTCTTAGATATTTGTAAGACTCGCTTTACGTCTACTATAGTCTTCCTATATATAGAATACGCCTCTTTTGTCTCGCGACGCTTTAGGCTCGGTACGCGATTATTAGGTTCATTATCCTCGTCGTAGATACGGTTACTAAGCTCGTAGTCGCCTTAATATAGTTACTAAGTACTACTATAGATAGTAGGTTAAGCTATACGCTTATTACGAGCTATCTTGCGTAGTTGTTATAGGATATTAATATCGAAGTTTTCGCAAGGTAAGAATTAGTAATATAGCTTAGAAATTAATAAGGTAACCTACCCGAGGTTTCTACGGCAATAGCGACCTAGGCGATACGTAGATACTATAGGACAAGTACTAAGTAGTACAAAAGTAAAGCTTCCTTTATGTAGCCGGTAGTATAGCCGGTCTTTTAAGTAACGCTTATAGAACCTAGAAAAAGTCCGGGTTCTAACCCGAAATTAGTATAGGTCCTAGAACCTAAACCTAAACTAATCGTCTAATTCCTACTAAGAAACCGAACCCGGATCCAATTTCTCGGATTATACCTAACCTACTAGGACGTCTACTATTTATATATAAGGAAGGCTACTCGAATATATAAGTAGTTACTAATATCTATCTTACTTACGTCTAGAAACTTTATAGTCTCCTAGATACTATTACGTCTAACTAAGGTATATAGTTTATCTCTAAGTTCTAGAACTACTTATGTAATCGCTTACGTATTAAGTATAATCTATTAACTACTTATTCTCTATAACCTAATAGATAAACTAAGTACTTGAACGAAGTTATTAAGGAATATATCTAGTTATATATAAACTACGAATAAGATGACTAGAGCCTATAGCTTTCTATTACTAAGTTTGTAATAAATAATATATCCTCTAAGACTACTAGATTATCGCTATTTTAAGCTAGTTATAGCTATAATCTATACCTTAGAAGTAAGCCTTAAATATTACTAGAAGAGGACCTACTACTTAACTACGATACTTAGGCCTAGATCGACTACTTATAAATCCTTAAAATCTATCTTATCGAATAGATAAGATACTAGTAATCCTATATAGAAGACTCTACTAACTAATATCGCCGATCTACTCCTATCTACTATATTAGTAATAAGGTCTTTCTATTACTTAAAGGAATAAGTACTAATCGGCTAAATACTAAGCTCGATATTAAGAACTCTAGACTATATAAGATTATTAAAGTTATATTACTATATATATACTAATTAAAGTTATCTAACTTAATACGTATATACGATATATTCTATATCTCGTTACTAATCCTAGTACTAAAGATAGGTATATCTAGTTAATAATACGAGCTACTACTACTACTAGTTATTAATAGAGATCAAGAATAGGAAGTAGAAAGACTACTAGATATAAAAGGAAAGGATAAGAATATCTAGTATAAAGTAAAGTAGATTAGATATAATAAACTAATATAGGAAGTTACCGAGAATATTACTAATATACTAGAAGTAGTAGAAGACTACTATACTCGATATCTATATAAACCGTAACTACTATATATAGCTAACTCTATAATACTAATATAACTAAGTACTCTACTATTAGTTACTATAATTATAATACTTTAATAAGTTAATAAAGTACTATAGACGTTGCCTACGAAAGGAGAGAGTACTATTATAATCTTAGCGACTTGTATATAAAACTTAAAATTACGTAACTCGAGATTACGTAACCTAGAGTTACGTAACTCGATACCTAAGGTATCTACTAAGTAGATAAATAACCTCTTCTATAAGGGAGCTTCTCTCTCTTTCTTTCTTCCTTAACTCGTTATTAAATTAGATAGCCTCTTAATTAATATCTTAACAATCCTTAGAAATTAAGTAAGATTTCTAGGATTCTAGGTCTAATAGTATAGCCTATAGCTTTAAATATAATAAATCTAGTATATAAGATTTAGAATAGTCCTTAAAGGGAGGACTATTAGATCTAAAATACTTAGGATCTTAATAGCTAAAGGTAGGACAAGTTAAACTTAATCCGTAAGAATTACGCTAGATATCTAGGATTCTAGGCTAAATAGTATCGCCTATACCTTAAAAAGTAGTAAATATAGTATATAGTATTTAGAAGACTTCTAAAGGAGATATACTTAGATCTAAACTCTTTAGATTTTTAATAGTAAAAAGTAGGACAAGTTAGACTAAATCCTTAGGAACTAAGCTAGATTCCTATAGTTCTAGGTCTAATAGTATCGCCTATAGCTTGAAATGTACTAGATCTATTTTCTAATATTTAGAAAAGCTCTTAAAGAGAGAATCCTTAGATCTAAAACCTTAAGAATTTGAATAGGTAAAAGTAGAGTAACTTAGACTAGATCCCTAGGAATGAATCTAGCTTTCTAGGACTCTAGGTCTAATAGAATCGCATATAGCTTAGAATATACTAAGTCTAGTTTATAATCTTTAGAATAGTACTAAAAGGGGAGACTCTTAGATCTAAACCCTTTCGAATTTTTATAGCTAAAGCTAGAGTAAGTTAGACTAAATTCTTAGGAATTAAGCTAGATTTCTAAAATTCTAGGTCTAATAGAATCGCTTATAGCTTGAAATGAACTAAATAAAGTATATAATATTTATAATAGTCCTTAAAGTAAGGATTCTTAGATATAAAAACTTAAGAATTTAAATAGCTAAAAGTAGGATAACTAAGGCTAAATCCCTAGGAATTAACCTAGATTTCTAGGATTCTAGGTCTAACGGAATGGCCTATAGCTTAAATATACTAAATCTAGTATATAATATTTGGAATACTCCTTAAAGGGAGAACTCTAGATTCTAGTTTATCTTATTAAGAAGTAATAGTAATAGCTAAGTCTTAGCTTACGAATTAGGCTAAGTTATTCTAGATTTTTTAATATAGGAAAAAATCCAAGGATCTCCCCTTTAAGGTTTATACTAAGAATCAACTACTAGACTTAGTATATCTTTAGCTATAGACGATACTATTAGGGCTATGAACCTAGGAATATAGCTTAATTCGTAAGGATTTTATCTAACTTGCTCTACTTTTAGCTATCTAAATAGAACAATCTCTAAGCGTCCTTCCTTTAGGAAAGATTTAATATATTATAGACTATACTTAGTATATATTAAGCTATAGTCTATACTATAAGGCTTAGAAACCTAGAGATCTAGCTTAATTCGTAATGATTTAGTCTAACTTGTCCTACTTTTAGCTATTCGAATTCTAAAGGTTTTAGGGAAGACTATCTTTTATCTAGCGTATTACGAGAAGTACCTATACTAAGTAGTAAAAGAGACTAGATTTAAGGAATCTATATAAGGCTTAGAATTATAGTATAGAGTTAATAGATTTAGGAAATCGCCTATCTTCGCGATATCTCCTAGTATTATAGGCGTACTAGGAAGTATTATAGACCGTGGACGCGTTCTAAGGATAGTAGCGTAGTATTTATCTATATCCGAAGTTTCCTAGCTTAGTACTACTTAAAGAAACGTAGAGAGATAGACCTCGACTAACTAAGCTAACTTAGCTTTCCTACATTTCTTAGCGTAAATTTATATACTTATATAACCTAGAACTAGCTCCTATTAGCTCATTAGATATACTTCTAATAGGGTATAGGGAGTAGGCCTAGCCTATATACTATATACTTATTAAGGGCCTCTTTAGAGGAGTAGGGATATTCTACTAGACTCTATCTTACTATATCTACTATTCTATAGTCCTAATAATAACCTAGCTATAATCCTTTAACTATATAGGTAAGGCCTTACTAGTTATTCTAGTATAACTAAGCCTATTATAGTTAGATATAGGATATTACTAGTTAGATCTAGGAATAGTCTAGAGTATATTTAATTTAGTTAGTAATGTAGGTAGTACCTTAGTACTACTAAATACTTTAGTAATTTGTTTTTAATATTTAAAGTAATATATTTTCAAATAATAAAGATTAATTAAAGAAAGGCAAGAATTATACTACTACAATTCCGAGATTTAGTACTATAGAGCGTAAAATCTTAGTCTAAATTGATTCTTATATTTAGTAGATACTAGCTAGCGTAAGCTCGATAGATATTAATTAAAATATTTATTAATATTAGTCCGATTAGCCTAAAGGTTATACTACTAAAATAGCGAGAGTCGATTCTATAGAACGTAAAATTATACTTAGAATTACTCCTTATATTAGTAGATATTAGGTAGCGTTAGCTTAATATATATTAATTAGAATCTTAATAAATATTAGTCTAATTCGCGTAAAGGTTATATTACTAAAACTACGAGAGTTAGTTCTATAGAACGTAAAATTATTATTAGAATCGCTCCTCGTATTATTAGGTATTAGCTAGTATTAGCTCGATCTATATTAATTAGAATCTTCATTAATTTTAGTCTAATTAGCCTAAAAATCATATTATCGAAATTACGAGAGTCGGTTCTATAGAAGTTAAGATTAGAGTTAGAATAGATAAAGCTTTAATAAGGATTAAAAGACTAATACTAGTAGAGAGCCTCCCTAGTAGAATTCTCTCTAAAATTATAATATTTCCCTCCTTTAATAACGCTACTAATATATATTCCTTACTTCCTAATAGTATATATAGAATCATATTTCTTACTAAACTAATAACTAGTTCCTAAGTAGAATTCTCTCTAAAATTATAATATCTCCCTCCTCTATATACGCTACTAGTATATATTCCTTAATTCTTAATACTCTAGATAAAATTATTTTCCTCGTTAAATCCTAGTTCTAGTATAGAACTACTTCCTCCTATTCTACTAGCTATAAGATACTCTTCTAGGGGCTTCCCTTAATATATCCTTAGGAATAGTCTTCGCTTTAGTAGTAGTATAGAACTAGACTCTAGTAATCTAAGAGAGGAGACTAACGACTATAAGCCTTCCTATAGTTTATCCTATCTAATAACCTCTCTAAGTAGACCCCTCTACCTAGTATCCTAAAAAGATGTCCTATTTAGAGGTAGAAATTAAATAGGAGGGAATTAATTATTATACGTAAGATAGAGGAGGTCCTCTTACTTTGTAAAGTATATATAGTTCTAAGTAAACTAAAGATAGTATTCTAGGTATAGAGAGTACTAAGACTAGCTAGATTAAGAGATAGAAGTTCTTTTATCTATTCTAGCTAGTCTAGGTCTCTATCTTCTATAAGCTTAAATATACTAAAAGTAATATCTAATTTTAAGAAGTCCTACTTAATAGCGAGGTCTCTATAGGCTCTAACTCTAGATAGAGCTATATAGAATACTCTAGGAGAGACCTATCTTTTCCTAAGATTAATAATAGTCTAATCTAGAGTTATACCTTACGACTTATAGATTATAATCCCGTAGGAGGATACTATAGGGAACTATTTACGCTATTAAGTCTCTATAGTACTATCCTATAATACGGGTTATGTAAGTAGATAGATAGTAGTTAGTAAATAAAAATAGTATTCGATAGAGATCTAAGAGGAAAGGAAGGAGGATTAGGAGGTTACGCTAGCGCTAAGCCCTACCTAAGGTACCTAGATCCTAGCTTTACTCGAGCTAATTATATACTAATTATATATAGCTTATATAGGCTCCCCTTCTAAAGGCCGCGTCCTTATAGCCCTTCGCTAGGTCCCTTACTCCTTTTACTAATTACTAATAACTTAGTACTTATAATAAGTCGTCTAACTCGCGCTAGATTAAACCTATAACTATTAGATAATATTATATCTAAATTTTACCTCCCTCGACTATATAATAATATTCCTACTATACTATTACTATAGATAGTAAGGTTAAGTAATATATTATTATAAGAGCTCGAAGCTAGTAACTAATAAGAAGTTATTATAATACAAGCGCGTTTCTATCTACTATAATAGGCGAATGTATAAGGTATTTGTAGCTCTACCTTAGTTTTAAGTAGTAACTTAGTAGGGAACTATTAGAATTAAAGTAAGCCTTCTAAGTAAGATCTCGAGGTTTCGTTATATCTAAAGCGACTAGGTTAGTTAGCTATCGAGTAACTAAAAACGTAGTTCGTCTAGTTTCTATAGGTAACGGTAATTATAAGTTAAGTAGTTATATTATTCGTAATATGTCTTAAAGGATTAATACTTAGAAGTAACCTCTTGTCTATAGTATAGGCCCTAGCTAGCTTTACTCTATAGTTTTGCTCTAGTAATATCCCTTTCTTGTTTCTTTTTTGTCCCCTATTAGTACTATATATACTAGTCTTATCCTTTTACTAGACAGTAGTATCGTTAGTAGATATAGCGCGAAAGGTAGGAGATAGTAGTAAATACTAGAGGATATATATATCTTGTAAGCGATACTTAGTTACTTCTCTACTTACTTCTTTATTGTCGCTTATCGTTACTATAGTAGTAGATATAGGAACTATCTCTTCGAGTTTATTAACGTAGCCTAGATCTTATTATCTAGGCGCTAGTAATGTTCTATATAGTTCCCTAGTCTTCTTCTTACTCTATTTAGTAGTCTAATACTTATCTAATAACTCGCTTATGTCCTTAAAAGACTTCTTACTTTCCTATAAGTCCTATTTAGGTAAATATCCCTACTATTGTAATAAGTACTTCCTCTACCTATTCCTTGTTCTATCGTTTAGAATACGCTTAATCTACTATATCTCTTTACTATTACTTAGTACTTCTTTAGCCTTAGTAGATACTTCGTTATCCTCGTAGAGGTTATATAGTTTAAGAAGGGATATATAGAAGGTATTATAGATCGTATAGGCTACTAGTAGCTATAATTAGTATACTTATATAGCGCTACCTTTAACTTCTTATATATAGAATAGGCTAATATATCTCGGTATAAGCTTTAGGTACGATTTGCTATCTAGTAATAGATACTTATATATATGTAGGCTCTTTATATTTAGTATAACTATATCGCCCTACTTAAATATTATTAGTATATAGTACTTATTATAATATGTCTTCTAGTATACTTATACTTTTACTAAGTTATTAGCTATTTTCTTCTATATATCGTGTATTATTTAGACGTGTTTAATTACTACTAGTATCTCTAGTACTTAATAGGCTTCCCTTTGCTTATCCTTATCCTTAAGCGTTAATATATCTTCTAATATACTAGGGTTTCGACCTATTATTACTTAGTATAGTAAGACCTTAGTAGATAATTATATACTATTATTATATATAAACTCGGTAGCTAGTAGGAGGTTAACCTAGTTATCTAGATCGTCGATAATATAACTACGTAGGTATTGCTATAACGTAGCGTTATATTACTCCGTTTAGCTATTAGTTTATAGATAGAAGATAGTCGATAAGCGATGTTTAAGTCTTAGTTATAGATATATCTTACTCTAATAGTAAGAGGTTAACGTCGATCTATAGTCTAATACTATACTCTTAGGTATATCGTAATAGATATAGAAGATAGTATTCTATAGCGCTTCTACTATATCGATAGCTATCTAGTTCTTTTATATAGATATATATCGTATATACTTAGTAAAGTAGTTAACGATAACTAGTATAGTATCGAAGATATCCTTACTACCTTTACGCTTAGTAGATAGAAGGCCTATAATAAAGTCTAATATAAGCTCTATAAATAGTTTACTTAGAATAGGAAGTAAGGACAACTCGCTATAAGGTAGGCGTCTTAGCGCTTTATTACGCTAATAGATATTATAGGTATCGATATATTCTATTATGTCCTATATACTATTTGGCTAGTAGTATATACGCGATAGTAGCTCGTACGACCTCTCTATACTATAGTGTCTAGTAAGCTTACTATTATAGTATTACTTAATAGTCTCTCGCTAGATCGAATACTTAGTAGGAATATAGAGTCTACCTTTATATAGCAAGTACCTATTAGTATTAATCGACTAACTCTTACTAGATCTCGTCTTTCTTCTATTTGTAAGCTTATTAATAAGCTCGATAGTAAAGGCGGCCCTTTACTAAGTATATAATAGCTTAGTTATAAACGATTAACTATAACCTTATATAAGTTCGCGTAATAGTATCCTCGCTATTTTACGTAGTATATACTATATATATCTAGTAGCGCTAGTAGCAAGATTATCTAGATTATCTTTAATAGTACTATCGCTATAAATAGTAATGTCTACTATAAAGTTATTATAACTCGAGTAATCGACGTCCTTCTTAACGTATACTAGAAGTATAATAAGGATAGCTAGCTATCTATTATTAGCGCAGATTCTAGAGATCTACTTATCCTACTATTACTATATAGTAATATCTATAGTAATCTTATACTATAGGATAGGAAACAATATATTAATAGACTAGGTCTCGCTACTATAATTAGGTCGCCTCGATAGGCTATTAGTAGGATTATTAACTCCTAGCTAATATAGTATATTAAAGTTAAACCTAGCGAGGTAGATAGCCTATTATGCCTATCTACCTATAATCTTCGTAATCTTCGTAATACTATAGAGATTATTGTAATCGATATATACTTATATTATATACTATATACTATCGGGGTAATACTACTAGTACTTAAATACTTCTATAATTACTAATAATTCTTACTTATATATCTCGTATTAGGTCTCTATACTAAGTATCTTACGTAAGAAGAAGGTAACTAGATACTAGTAGTTATTAGTAGTAGACTACTATAACATAATAGTAGATATAGTAAACTATAAAGCATTAGGTTTAATACGAATTAGTTTATTAGATACAAAGTAAGAGAGTAGTAGTATATTAGTAAACTATCGCTTTAAGTTATTAAATATAGCTTATATCTTGTTAGTCTACTAAGGAGTAGACTCTACTTAAGTATTCTAGAAGGATTAGACTTAGTCTTTATAACATTAGTAGATAGCGATGTAAGCCGTATATATCCTTTAATAAATCGTCGATAGAAGTTAGTAAATCCTAGAAACGATTAGAGTTCCTTAATAGTCGTAGGGATTAGCTATTTAGTTATAGATTTAACGTAATCGGGATCTACTTTAATACCTTTAGTCGATATAATAAAACCTAGGAAAGATACCTCCTTTACTACGAAGGTATACTTAGAAGGCTTATAGTATAAGCTATATAATTGCAAGCGATTAAGGACCTTCTATATCCCTATCTAATAGTCTATAATGTCTATTAAATGTATATAGATTAGTATATCGTCGAGGTAGATTATATAGAGGTAATCTAGTAGACTAGATAGGATCTAGTTAATATAGGACTAGAATGTAGTAGAGGTATTAGCTAGTCTAAATAGTATAACTAGGTATTCGAAGGAACTATAGTAGGTATAGAATATAGTCTTCTACTTATCGCCCTTATAGATACGAATACGATAATAGGCGTCCTTTAAATCTAGTATAGTATAAAAGTAAGTACTAGATAACTAGTCTAGTATCTCGTTAATTAACGGAGGTAGATACTAGTTCTTAATAGTAACGGAGTTAAGCCCTCGATAGTTAATATATAGACGTAGGCTACTATCCTTCTTTAGAACAAATAGGATAGGTATATCTATAGAGCTATTACTATATTATATCTATCCGTTAGTAAAGTTCTTATCTAGGTATTTACGTAGTATAGCAAGCTCTTGCTTACTAAGATTGTAAAGTAGCCTAAATAGAACCTCTCTATCCTCGATAACCTTAATCTTGTAGTCTATCTCTTTGAATACTAGTAAAATTAATACTAGGTAATACTTGAATACCTTAATATACGTATCGTAGATTAGCTATAGAATATAGGCAAGCTATTTAGGTTTAATACTATTAGGTAGTATAGGCTTATTGTCTCCTTCGAGTAGATTAGTAGTAGTATTAGAAGGTCTACTAGGATCGTAGAATATAAGCTTATCTATAAACATTATCCTAGTATCCTCTAGGTATTTACTAATATCGATATACTTAATATCGCCTTTCGAGGCAATGCCGAAGCGCTACTACTAGCTACCTAGGTCTATAGTAATAGTATACTACTTTAAAATAGGATTACTAATAATAATAGTAGCTCTATAATATAGGTTATCTATATCGACTACGTAGGTAGTAAAGTCTAGTAGTCGTTTATTACCGAGATCGTCCTTTAGGGCTATATATATATAATAGGCTCTATAGGTTTCGTACCGAGCTTCGTTAAACTAAGTAAGGATTAGTATATTAGTATAGAGTAACTATTAGAGGTCTAGGTATTTAGTAGTATAGTAGTCGATAAGGATACTAACTAAGTTGCCTAGATCTAGTATAGCTTTAGCCTTATATTTAGTATTATATATGTCGTATAGGAGATAGTTATCGGTAATTGCTAGTACAATAATAATAGTCTTACGCTATACTAGGCTAATAATTAGTATAGCGCTAATTCTCTTTTCGACTAATTAGAAGAGTCTATAATAGGAATAGTATTAGTATCCTAAAGCCTCTTCCTATATTTAGTAGTAGTATAGTCGATACGTACTTAGTCCTTAGCCTTATTATAGTAGAAAAGGAGGTAACTAGTACTATTGCAATTAAAGTATTTATATCTAGTTAGTAGCTTATTATTATCCTTACTCGATTAGTTAGTATTGTATAGCTAGCTACCTCTACTACGACCTCTACTATACTAAGGATTACCTCCTCGATAGCGACTATAGCTACGACCTCGTTATTAACTATTATGTTTACTATTAGTATTGTTAGTACTATTAGGATAGCCTTAGTTACTTCCTCGTCTATAGTTACTATCTTAGTTACTATAGTAGCTACTATTAGCTAGTAGTTTAGTCTTATAGATCTTTGTATCTAGTAGTACCTATTGTTTTATAGCTTACTTAGTAATATCGACTTCTATTATAAATCCAATATAGTTAAGATCCTTTTCCTATACTTAGTAGCGATCTAATTTAAGTATTAGGCCCTATTAGAGCTTAGGTCTTATCTTAGAGATCTATATAGTATTAGCCTTAATAGGTAGATTATCTTTAATAGTCTTTAGCTAGGTCTTAAAGACTCGTCCTATTTTATTAGCTTACTACTTAGTATATATATATTATTCTTAAGCGCGTTATTATCGTAGGATCGGATTACTAAGTATATTTAGTATAGTATCCTTATAGGTCTACTATTCGATAGTATATTACTTAGTAAGTAAGTTAAAGTAATTATCCTATATACGTTTAGGATTACTATTAATATATTGTATAGTATAGACAACTAGCGAATAGTTGTCTAGTAAAGTCCTTAGTGTATTATATTAATTGAGTTTATAGTTATAGATATAATTATTATATTACTTCTCATTAGAGCTATTGAATATAGTATAGTCCTTAAGCTTAGTATCTTTCTTCTATACTATTAGACTAGTTATAGGAGAGCGATCGGTATTAGGGTTTAGCTTATTACGTAAACGCTTAATCTTAGTAAGGATATCGAGTACTACTTCCTATATATATAATATCTCTAGCTCGTTACTATATCCTCTTATAAGCTAGTCTACTATAGGCGATCCGAAGAGTATATATTCGTCTCGCTAACTAATAATATAGCCGTTATTTAAGACATTACTTTTATTAGCTATTTAATATATATCTATTTACTTACTAAGAATAGCGATAACGAGGATTCTAATAGTATAGATATAGTAGAATTATAGTACCTTAGTTTAGTATACTTAACTTAGTATGCTAGGCTATATAGGAGGCCTTAGTTAATAATTAGTATAGTTAAGCTAATAGTTATATACGTATGGGTCCTATCTTAGATACGATATATATATTTTAGCGAAATTCTAGCTATACTACCGAATTAGTAGACTATCTAGCTACTATCCTTAAAGGATAGATCGAATACTATATAATATAGGTTATGTAAGTAGATAGATAGTAGTTAGGAAATAAATATAGTATTCGATAGAGGTCTAAGAGGAGAGGAAGGAGGATTAGGAGGTTAGGCTAGTACTAAGCCCTACCTAAGGTATCTAGATTCTAGCTTTACTCGAGCTAATTATATACTAATTATATATAGCTTATATATACGTACCCTACGCTCTCTATATAGGAAAGATAGATATAACTATATCCTTCTAGGGCCCTCCCTAACCTACTTAGTAATACTAATCCTACGAGAATTAGGAAACTAAACGAGTAGATAGCGAGGTATAGTATCTTAGGAACTCTCTACTTCCTCGTCCTAGAGAATACTAAACAACTTATCCTAACTACTATTAACTAAGCCTATCTTAGTCTTAATATTGTAGTATAGTAGAACTAGATATCTAATTACTAAGTATAGCTTAGGATAGAGTTCCTAGAACTCCTTCTTATTAAGTCTACTACTAGAAGTAGAGTTGTACTTTGTACTAATATAAAGAATAGGATACCTACTATAGAGGGGCTACTTTCGGTTATACTAGTCTACTATAGAATAATAGGAGTAAAGACGAATAGTAGATTAAAAGTCCTTCTAGTATATAGCGCTAGAAGGAAGAAAGATATACTATTTAAGAAGACTATAGTAACTATCTTCTATCTTATTAACTCGTATAGCTTATAAGGTATCTTTAAACTATAGAGTAATAGGATCCTATATAGCTTAATAGATAACTTAGGATAAGTATATTATCTTCCTAAAGGCCCTATAGTAACTCTAGCTAGATATATCTATAGTAGTTAATAAACGCTTAGTAGTAAAGAGTAGGCTAGCTACGATAGGTAGGAGCTAATAGAAGTCCCCTACTAATAGAATACTAAACCTAGCAAAGTAGTCGATATAGGCCCTAGTTTTAGGGAAGAGTTTAAATAAACGCTAATTAATCTAGCCTAGTAGACGAATACTAAGTATAGACTTCTTATCAATAACTATAGAACGTACTCCTTCTAGCTACTAATAGTAGGTCTTTCTAGCCTCCTCTCTAAGATCGTCTAAGATAGGATTAGTCTAGATAGGGGGATTAAGGAAGGAGTAAATAGTATAGCTATTGATATTAAACGCTACTATCCTAGTAGGTATAAGTCTTATAATAGGGCTTAATATACTATATAAAGTATACTAAGCGAGGACTTAGAGATAAGCTAAGAGTAACTTAATTACGTACAATTTCCTAGTACCTACCTCGCTATTAAGATTAATTAATAGCTATAGGGCGCGTACCGAGTTAGTAGGCGCCCCTAGACGAGTTCTAGATAGAAAATCTAGGAGGAACTATTCGTAGTTTTTAATAAATACTCTATATATAAGTACTTGCCTAGGGTTTAGTATTAAATACGTACTAGAGGCCTAAGACTCTATATCTAGATTTGAATCTAAACTTTCCTTTAACTAATACTAATAGTTATTCTAAGCTAGTAGATTATAGATCTCTATTATAGAGTCTTTATAACGACTATAATAGGAACTCTAGTCTACTATAAGGTCTTACGCTTAGTATCCTAACTTATATTCTTTAGTAATCCTAATATTATTGTAGGGATACTCGTTTCTAATCTCGTTAAAGATAGCCTCCTTACTCTCTATAATAGGATACTTCTCCTTAAATACGTCCTTAAAGTCCTTATTCTCTATATCTAGATAGCTATAGTAGTTCCTTCTAATTATTAGATACTACGACTTCTAGTACTCTAATTCTCGATAGGTATTAATCTAAGTATTATAAGGAATAGCTAAGCTAGGAAAACGAAAGGATAGTATAGAATAGATTATCTAGGGAACGTAGGGTACGACTTTAAACTAGTAGTATTACGCGTATTTCGGATCTATAGAATCGCTAGGATATAGTAGAGTATAGCGAAGAATCTAGTTAGTATTTCTATCTACTAGCCTAGTAGGCGGACTCTACTCTAGATTAAATCTCGTAGCGAATTCAAAAAGCGATATATTAGTAAGTAATATATATCTATCGCTATATTTTATATAGATCGTTTTACCTAGAGTCTACTAGGAATATTCCTCGCTAAGGTCGTTTAGTCTAAATAGGACCTATTACTCTTCCTATAGTCTATAGTCGAGGTTTACGAATTACTATAAACAATCTACTAGATTATAACCTAATAGAATAAACGAAACCTCTTAAGTAGACTAGTCTCGTTTAAATACTAGCTTATTAAGAAGCTTAATAGTAGGAGAGACTAAGGGCTTAGTATAAGATATACGTAGTAGAATATTACGTATTAGCTCTAAATAGGGCTTAGTAGTAACCTTAGCTTTAGAATAGTACTAAATACTATATTGTAATACTACCTTAATATTAGTATATAGAGTAAGATTAGTATTCGTTCTCTATATAATTATTAAGAGTAAATTAAAGTAGTTAAGGTTCTAATTATTATACCTAGTAATATAGATATAAAATTTGTCGTTATAGCGATTAGGAATCTCGGCCTACTCTATAACAATATATAGAAAGTAGAACTAGTAGTATCTAGTAGTATTCCTAGGATCTTATTCTTTCTTATAACGTAGATAATAGTTATTATACAAGTACTACTAAAGTCGATTAACGAGATCTAATAGGAACTCTAAATTATTCTCTATTTCTAATATATCTAAATTAATCGTACTATACTCTAGAGGGATATCCTACTATCTAGTATTAGGATTAAGGACAATACTATAGATTCCCTAATACCTAGTAAGAGCTATATATTCCTCGAAGATAGATATACTAATCGATAGAAGTTAATCTATCTAAGGAAAGAGTACGCGTATATACTACCTCTTCCTTTAAACTCGAAACGAATCTATAAGTCCGATATCCTAAAGTTTATCTCTAGGATAGTCTAAAATAAGAGCTTAAACTATCGCCTAAATAGATTAATAACGATATATAGATAGTCCTTAAGAAACTCTCTAGTAAGACGAATAGAGTTAGCTAAACTACTATTTCTCTAATTATTATAGAATAGACTTAGATAAAGCAAATAGTCCTATTAAAGATTAGTAGGACTATAGGTCCTAAAAAGCGCTATATATCCTAGAGACTAAACTATCGCCTCTAACTCTTAACGATAGGTACCTATATATAGCTATATACTAATTAGAGACTATTCGTATCTAGTAATAGTATCTAGAATAGACTTAGAATCGAGGGAATCTAGATTAGTTAGGACCTCTCTAAGTTACTCTTTCGTAAGACTATTAGTAACTTCGAGACTATAGGTAAGATACGTTAACTAAGTTCGCGATAGACTATAGTAGTAAATATTAAATACTATATACTACTAGCGTAAGTAGGAACTAAACCGTCTATCGTAATAGAGAAGTAGGACTTAAATATAGTCCTTAAAACTAACTTTTCTCTTATAGAGACTATAGAAGTCTCCCTATACTATAGGATATAGATAGGAAAATACAAGGGATAGAAGTCTACTTTTAGTATCCTACTCGACTATTAGTCTAGCTTATAGATAAGGCTACGTTAAATAAGGTAGGCTATAGGGCTAGGTATACCTATACGTACTCTATAGGAGGCGTTCCCTAATAATATTAGCCGAACTCTATAGGAGGCCTCCCTAATAGACTTCGCTTCTTAGACTATCTTCCTTCCTAGTTCCCTCTATATATTCTAAGTTATCTAGGAGGATTTAGTAGGAATCTCGAGTCTGTCCTAAGTATAGGATTATACTAGTAGTATCTAGATAATATAGCTAATTACTAGTAGTATCTTTAGAGTCTATTAACTTAGTCTTAATCTAATCTTTTATACTATTATCTTATAGAAGCTAAGATAGTAGACTAGGTTCGATATCGATTATTATATTAGAGTATCTAGGATAATTCTCTTTTAGATACTCTAGCTATAGTCTAATATACTTATAGTAAATACGAAACTCGTAATTAAAGGATATAATCTTATTAGTATTCAAGTTCTAAGGCCTAAGTAAAAGTATATCTACCTCGTTAGGAAGGCGAGATAGCTTCTTATAGACTAGTAGTAGATTATAAAGAAAGTAGGTAACGTATCTATAATACTTATACTACTAGCCTTAGACTATAAATATATTAATAGCTATATAGATCCTCGTAATTACAAGTTATTCAATATCGCTTAGCTAAGGAAGAAATACTAGTATAGGGCTAGGATCTATTTTCTTTATCTAAGAAAATAGTAGAACTCGAGGGGGATTAGATCTTATAGCCTTTAGGTAAGAGCTATAAGCCCTATTTGTAGTATCTACCTTGAGGTCTAACTAACGGTAAGGATATATCTAATATTATTCCTAAAAGATACTATCTACCTATCTACTAAACTTTAAATAGTATTTAAAGTTAGTAGTAGAGAGTACTATCCTAGTACGATATTAACTAAGCGTTTCGGTATTCTTAATACTAAGATTCTCTTCTCTTAGTACTTCTTATTACTCTTGATTTTAATTAAGAGAATAGCGGTTTATCTAGACTCTAGATAGCTACGAGGCTCTACTAGAGCTTAGAATAGGACTTAGAAAGACGCTATACTCGCGATAGTAGTCAAATTCAAGAGTATTAGCTTAAAGGTTAAACTAAGTATTAGAATATAGACCTTACTTATACTACTTTAGCTCTATAGTAGTATTAGAGATACTAGGATTAGTATAATATAAACAAAGTATCGAATTAACTATCTAGTATTCTCTATATAGTCGTAGTATATAACTACTATAAGTAAAAGAATCTACGTTCCGAATAGCTAGTAGGGCTCTAGTAGGTTATAAAGCTTATCTATTATACTCTTCTCTAGCTATAGCTATCCTCTACTCCTATTCTCGAGAGGTCTCTTCTCGTCTATATTAGTAGTAGTTAGGGGCCTCTCCTTTAATTATAGGACTTAGTTTATACTACGATTACTATCTCCTTATAGCTAGTTTATTATAGTATATTCGATAAGTCTTATAGGACATTAAATAGCCTCGCCTTTTAAAGTCTATAAATAGATACTTCTTCTTATATCTCGAATACTTTTAGACTAGTTAACTTTAATTAACTTCCTAAGTAGAAGCTATTATAAATTAGTACCTAGTTTCGCTTAGCTAAGGGATTTAAGAAGGTATACTCCTTAATAATATAAAAATAGTAGATAGATAAGCTAGGAAACCCTAAGATACTACTCTCTTATATATATCTTCTAAATATACTAGGATACGATTTCTACGTTAGATAGTTATAGTTCTAAAGTAGATATATTAGCTAGCTAGTTTTGTATAAGAAACTCCTACTTTAGGAATAATCCTATCTTGTAAGGGCTCTTAAAATCCGTAAAATAATTAACTTAGAAGAATTTTTCTATTTTCTCTATATATACCTATTAGAGTATTAGGACATAAGTAAATAGGGCAAGGAGGATATATTAAGAGTCTAGGTACCTAGGTAGTTAGATAGAGGTACCCTTAGACTATTCTATAGATGTCTTAATAAATATTCGTCTAATTAAGGTAAATGTTATACTACTAGAATCGCGAGAGTCGGTTCTATAGAACGTGAAATTATAGTTAGAATCGCCCCTTATATTAGTAGATATTAGCTAGCGTTAGCTCGATATATATTAATTAGAGTCTTGATTAATATTAGTCTAATTAGCCTAAGAGTTCTACTACTAAAATCGCGAGAGTCGGTTCTATAGATCGAAAAATTTTAGTTAGAATTATTCTAATATTAGAAGGTATTAGCTAGGGTTAGGTTAATATATATTAATTAATCTTACGTTAAATCCTATATTAATTAATCTTTAATATATAACTATAGAGTAAGTTACGTCCTATATTAACCTTTAATACAAAAGCGTAGAGTTAGCCAAATTCTCTATAAACCTTTAATACAAACTTAGTTCTATAAACTTTCTTTGCTAATTATTTTAGTCTTAGTAGACAACTTAAAAATTTCAGCGTATAGTATCTAGATAGGTAGCTACGCTACTAATTATACTATATATAGAAGATATAAAGACGAGAAAAGATTTTACTTTATCTTCTTAAGAACTAATAGTAATAGCTAAGTCTTAGCTTACAAATTAGGCTAAGTTGTCCTAGATTTTTCAAAATAGGAAAAAATCCAAGGATCCTCCCTTTAAGGTTTGTTCGAAGATTCAACTACTAGACTTAGTATATTCTAAGCTATAGCCAATACTATTAGGACTAGAAACCTAGGAGTATAGCTTAATTCGTAAGGATTTAGTCTAACTTGTCCTACTTTTAGCTATTTGAATTTTAAAGGTTTTAGAGACGACTATTTTTTATCTAGCGTATTACGAGAAGTACCTATACTAAGTAGTAAAAGAGACTAGATTTAAGAAGTCTATATACGAGAAAATTAATAGACTAAGTCTAATACTAATCTAAGGCTTAGAATTCTAGTATAGAGTTAATAGATTTAGAAAATCGCCTATTTTCGCAATATCTCCTAGTATTATAGGCGTATTATACTATATAGAAGGCGTAAAGACGAGAATAGATTCTACTTTATCTTCTTAACAAGTAATAGCGATAGCTAAGTCTTAGCTTACGAATTAGGCTAAGTTATCCTAGATTTTTTAAAACGGGAAAAAATCCAAGGGTCCCCCCTTTGAGGTTTGTTCTAAGAATCTATTATATGTTAGTTAGTATACTAAGGTAATAGGGGATAATTTATAATAGGTAGCTTCTTATAGGGATTTATATACTAATAAATTTAGCTAAGTAGTCTCTTCTTCTAGTTTATATAATTTAGTAGACAAAATACTAATGTCTTAGTCTATACTAGTTATTTATAGTAGGCTATAAGCCTAGTACTCTAAGCTTATCCTATCTAAGGAATAGACTAAAGATTGTTATTAAAACTACTAAGTTTAGATTAAGTGAAACTTGGCTAGAAGTTAACTATAGATTAAGTAGAACTACTAGAGTTAGTAACCGAGATTAGTCTATCCTATAGTACTAACCCAAACTAGTATAAGTAGAGAAGCTAAGTAGAAAGAGCTAGCCAAATAATAAGATAGTATATAAGGAGAAATCTCAATCCTATAAGGAAAACAAGATCCTTAAGAAAGGTACTAACTTCTATATAGAGAAAACTATCCTTAAAGGGAAGCTTATTAAAGAAGGTATCCTTAGATATATATTCTATAACTTAGAGTAGTATAACCTAGAGGTTATACTAATTAGAGAAGACTACTAAGATACTATATTAGTTATAAATAGTATTATATAGATTATACTCCCTAGTATAGTTAAGTATAAGGTAGTACTAAAGGTCTTTATAGAGGGAGATTACTAAGTAAAAGGTATTCTATTAAAAATAATAGCTAATAATCTAAGACCTAACTTTAGTAATACTAAGTAAATAGTATATAAGTACTACTAGACTATTATAATAACCTTTAAGCTAATTGTTAAAGTAGATATCTATAATATCCTAAAAAGTATCGGTTTTATTAAGCTATAGAGCTAAACTATAGAAAGTATCCTAAATTACTATAAAGACTTCTAAGTATAGGTCCTTAAGTATAAGATAGCTAGTAAATAGTTCTATCTATAGACTAATATAAAGATAGAGGATACTAAGATCCCTAACCTATTAATTAGAATACTATTCGTTAATAGCCTTTAAGGTTATAAATAGCTTAGAAGCTAGAAGTATAACAATAAGCCTAAGAAGGCTAACTAAACCCTATAGGACATAGTTATATCTCTTAGAAAGGAGACGCTACTAGTAAAGGCTCATCTACTAGTAGATTAAGGTAGAATAGTAGCTATTCTAGCTAATTATAAGATACTTAATAATTATGAAAAGTGTTAAGTCTACAAGAAATTAAAGTATACTAATACTTAGTATTAGAAGTAGTATCCTAATAGGAAGAAGGAAAATTAGGATAAGAATAGACATATTAAGTAAGATAATAAGAAGTTCAAGGAAGATAAGAAGTCTAAGAAGGATAAGAAGTTAAAGAAGAAGGCTTTTATAGCTACTACTTAAGATAATAATAAGGAAGATAGTAATAATAATAAAGGTTAGGAAAGTAGGAGTTTCTACTTAAGTACTACTATAATAGCTAGCTTTTAAAGTACTACTAGTATTATAGCCTTAACTAAGACTCTACTAATTAAGAAAATACTTCTATAGGATATAGGTACCTTATTTATAATGTTTAATAACAAGTCCGAGTTTAGGAATCTTAGGAGGCTCCTAGAGCCTATAAAATTCTCCTAAGTAGTTAGCTCCTAGAGGCTAATAGTAGTTAGAGATGTCTTAATCTAGCTAGAGTATAAAGGAAAGAAGATAGACATACTCTATAGAAATACTCTATACTTACCTAAATCTAATATTAATCTAATCTTTATAGATAATGTCTATAAGGAACTTAGGTATTACTTCTATAGACCTAGTAAGACTATTAGGAATTTAGATAGAGAGGTTATATATATAACAAGAATTAGGAGTAAGGTCCCTATCTTAAAGAATATATTAATTATTCTACTAGCCTCTACAAAGGTAGGAGGAAAGAAGTCTATTAAGTATAATATACTAATAGTACCTATAGTTAGTAAACTAAAGGCTAATACTAATAGAATTTACTAAAGACTTAGGTATATTAGTAGTACTATCTTAAATATAATAAAGAATAATATAGATTATATTAGTCTAGAGTATCTTTGTACTAATTAGCTTAGTTACTATAAAGCCTATAGGCTTTTAAGATCCGAAAGGATTATATTAAGAAAGCTAAGAAAGGTCCTAAACTATATACTAGATAAAATTTACCTTAATATAATAGGTCCTATTACTCTACCTAATATCTATAGATACTAGTATATCCTCCTTTTAACTAATAGAACAGTTAAGGTAAGATAGAGTAAGTTTATAAAGTGTAGGTAGAGTACCTAAAACTTATTGATAATTAAATAAAAATAGTATTTTACTAGTATAGTAAAAGACCTAAGCTATTCTTCTCTAATAGAGGAGGAGAATTTAATAATAAAGAGCTAATAAAGATAGCTAAGATATAAGGAATTAAGGATACAAATAGGATTTCTCTATACTATATATTCCTAAGTATAATAGTATTATAGAATTATTAAATAAGGTTATCCTAACTAAAGCAAGGTTAATAATAATAGACTTAGGAATGCCTAAGGACCTCTAGTACTATACTATTATTTATTCATTCTAGCTAATAATTAGATTAGCTAACTTAGAGACAAAGTAGATTCCTCTTATCTATCTAGAAAGAGAGATAAAATAAGATATATTAGAGAATAATCTATTAAAGATTAGGAGATTTAGCTATAAAGCTTATAAGTATATTAATTAAATTATTAAGTTAAGGAAGTTTATACTAAGGATATATATCTACTAGAACATTAGGTTTTAGAATAATTCATTAACTAACTATCTCCTATAGAGGATAGTCTAGAATATAAGAATATAGAAGTTTAAGTATAATATTAGCTTTATACTATATATCTCGTTCTACGAAGACTAGACCTATAGCTAAGAAATTGAAAAGGCTAAAAGAGATCTAATGAATTCAATCCTATAATAAAGTAGTAGCTAATTAATATTTAAGATTGTCCTAGATAAGCTAGATAAAGTTAGGGATCTAAGAGATCCTTAACTATTTACTAAAGACTAGAATATAACTAGTTTTAAAGGACTATTAAGTAGTTTAGGAGAGCTATTAAGTAGCTTAGGAGGACTACTAAGTAGTCTAAATACAAGCTTAGTACTATAGCCTCTAATATAAGAGGATTAAAACATAGATAGTTCCTAATAGCCTTAAGGGAAGTAACTATAGCCTAGCTAGTAGTAGACTCTATTAATAAGTCTAGAAGAGGAAGTCTCTCTATAAGCTTAAGGAGAGTAGATAGTTCCTAAACTATTAATAGATAAAGCTTAAGGAGAGTAGATAGTCCCTAAACTATTAATAGATAAAAATAAGCTATCTAGAAGTAGACTAACCTAGATAATAAATAATGTTTAAGGAGAGGAGTAGTATAATCCAATACCTCCCTTTAATATATAACTAATAATTAGTAAGAGGAAGAGAGGCTATTCTCTAATAGCTATAGGAACAAAGATTCTAAGAACTAAACTTAGTAAGATTGTAAGAACTAAACCTAGCCCTATACCTATAACAAGATTATTATAAGGAATATAAGTTATAAGATATAACTATAAGTCCTTATATATAGGTTGCCTTTTAGCTAGTATAATAGCTATAGTACTTTAGAAAGATCTCTTAAAGGTAGCTATAAGATATATATTAAAGAAAAAGAAGGCAAAGAAGCCTAGTAATAGTAAGCTAGTTACCTTGAATTAAGTATTAAATAGTAAAGACCCTTAACTATAGAGTAAGCTATTATTAATAAGTTGAAATTACTTACAAAATAATAAGCCCTTATCTAGATTAAAGCTAATTAACTCCCTAAAGGGAGAAAACTAATAAGAGGAAGATAGGTCTAGAAGATTAAGTACCTTCCTAATAGTTTAGTTAAAAAGTATAAAGCTAGATATATAGTATAAGGATTTATCTAGAGAAAGGATATTAACTATAAGTATACCTTTATACTAATACTAAGAGCTATAACTAGTAGATTCTACCTAGGATTAGTAGTAGCCTTAGGGTTAAGAAGATACTAAGTAGACGTCTAGACTACATTTCTAGAACCTAAGATTAATAAGCTAAACTTTATACTAGCTCTAGAGGATTCTTACCTTATTAGAAAGAATCTAGAAGAATTCCTATATATTGAAGTTAGAGAGGGACTTTATAGGATAAAACAATTAGTATCTCTATAGTACTATAATATAGTAGATACTTTAAGAAGCCTTAGACTTAAGGTAATAAAGAGTAAGAGCTATCTCTTTATTAGGAAAGGAATTATAGTTATCCTTTATATTAATAATTTCTAAATATTTAGAAAGAACTAGAAGGATATTAATAAGCTTATTAATAGTCTAAGAAAGGAATATACTATTAAGATTATAAAGACTAACCTATTCCTTAGTCTTAATATCGAAGAAGATTAGAATTTCCTAAAGGTATCTTAGTAGTATTATATCCTTAAGAAGCTAAAGAAGTATAGACTTAATAAGTATAAGTCTATTAAGTATCTACTTAATAAGCTACTATATATATTTAATAAAAAAATGTCTAACTCCTAGGCTAAGGCGCTAGCGCCTACGAGTATAGGAGATACAAATATACCTATCTAAGAACAATATAGCGACGGTAGACCCGAGAAAAGGTAGAGGAAGGAAGGGATCTAGCCTCTATCCTAAAGCCGACCTAAAGGCTAACTAGTATCTAAACCGGGCCCTAAAGGTCCGAAAGACTAGCGTAATTAGCTAAAAACGAATAGTAAAATCTAAAAGAACCTCTAAACCCTTATAGAAGATATCTAAAAGGTACTAGATACTCCCTAGGCCCTAGATTTTTTATCTCTCCTCTTCCTCCTCTAGTAGGCTTAGACCTCACTCCTATACTAACTTAGAGATACTAATATAATATATATCCTCTAAACCTATATATAGAACCTCTAAACTACTACGAAGATACCCGAACTAAGAACGTAGGCATAGATAGCCTACTAAGGCTAGCTAGCTATACTAAGTATATAGAGAACTCCCCTAGAAAGTTATATAATTACAATAAGGGTTAGCTATAAGGAAAAGTAAGAAAAGATAAAAGGCCTTACTAACTAAGAGATACTATAGGGACTAAAAGACCTAGGAGTAATCGCTATTAAGAAACTCGAGAGTAGCGATTTAAGGATCTTTATAGTATTAAAACCTACTAAAGATAAGTTAATAAACGAACTAGGGTAGATATAGAAGATACTCCCTAGTACTATAGTAGAGGCGCTAATATACTAGGTACTAGTCTATAGCTTTAGGACTATAGTATTTAACCCTAAGGACCTAAGCTATATATATAAGATCTAGGAAGAGAATAGAAGACTCTATCCGAATCTTAAGATATCCTAGGTAGCTTAGCTAAAAAGCTAGAAGGTTATAGAAGGCAAGACACATTCCTCTATTATCCTAAATATATAGAGCTTAGCCTAAGTAAGAGAAATTATATAGAAAGGCCTAATATCCTAAGGTATCCTCCTTACTATAGAGGAGTTCGATCCTAAATAGAGACCTATATAATACCTTAAGTATAGACAATTTAGGTATATAGCAAAGTACTATAGAGCCGAGTAGGTATATAGAAAATGTATAGGACTATATAGAATAGACGAATACTAGGAAACACTAAGGAAGTATAGTAACTATTAAGGTACCTATATAGTATAGTTAGTATTATACAAGGTAAAATAGGTAGCTATTACAAAAGCAAGAGTATTTAGAGCCTAGGTAACTAAGAGCTAGAGCTAACTAACCTAACTAAAGGACCTAAAGGATTTAGAAGGCTAGACAATTATCGGATTTAAGAGAAAAGTTCGAAGTATAAGCCTAGACCTAGAAATAGATAATAGGTTAAGAAGGCTACTAGGAAGACTAATAGGTACAAACTCTACTATTCTGATAGATGGATTATAGAATAATAAGATCTCCTCCCTATTCCCCCTAGCTATAGGCTAGGAAGGTTAACTAAGCTACGGTTAGGGCTAAGAAGCTATAGAAGACATATAGGTATACTAGAATACCTAAGATAAATAGTAGCTAAGGGAAGCTTACTATGCTATAGTATAATACTAACTATAGTATAGACAAGATCCAAATCCTATTCCTTTAATAGCTAGACCCGAAGGACTACTAGATAGTAGCAATCCAAGAACTATAGGTTAGTCCCTATAATAGGAATATAGTAGTATACCTAGGATACTATACGATACTCCTAGGAGTAGTATATCTAAGGATTACTATATATATGTCTAAGGAGATTAGTATATAGATATAGAATATAAAGGAATACTCTAGAGATATAATTATAGTTAGACTCCTTATAGGGGATACATAGGTTAATATTCTAAACTATAACAACCTATCTAGCTATACTAGAGACTACGACCTAGGTATCCTCCTACTAATAGATAAGGCAACCTAGGGAAAAGAGGAAGAAGAGATTATCCTACTAGGAGACTTTAATCTATACTATCCTAGATAGGGAGGGAACAATACCTAGGACTAATACTAGGTAGTAGGCTACCTTATTACTATTATAGAAAAGGCCTATCTTGACCTACTACTAGAGCTAGGCATAGTTATATAGGAGACTCCTAGGAGCTACTAGACCCTAGACCTAGTATTTAGGACTATAGAAATCTAACAAAATATATAGGAATATAGAACAAGGATAGATAGGGAAATAGGATTAGACTATATACTAATCCAAACTACAATCCTATAGGCCTAGGCTAGTACTAGAGCCTAGGTATAAAGACTATAATAGAAAAAGGTAGACTAGGACAAGATTAGAGATAGGATAAAGAAGGGGATATAAGAGATCTCTAATAGAGTAATAGATACACTATAATAGCTCGATATAGTAGCCTAAGAGATCTAAGGGATACTTACTAAGGCAATCCAAGAGGAGATCCTAAAGGCTTAACTATTAAAGTATACTAAAATAACCTAGTTAAGGGAGTATAGCAAAGTAGTAAAGAAGATAAGGTACCTAAAGAGGGAATAGAGCTAAGATAGAATAGAAGGGAACCTAGTAGTATACCTAATAGCCTTATAGGCTAAAGGCAAGTAGATTAGGAAAGATAGGAACCTAGGCTAGAGAGCTATAATTAAAGAAATTACTAAAGACCTAAATAGGATCTAGAAGCTAGTAAGGTAGGCTAGGGAAGGAGTAGACTAAAGATATCTCCTTCTATAATTCCTAGAGATTAGGGACAAGGATAGTATACTACAAATAGAAAACTAAGGGAAGGTAGAGGCGCTAGCCTAATATTTCTTTCTAGAGCTAAGGAAAGCTAACTTAGAAGATATACAAAACACATCCTACCCGAGTCTATTCTAGATAGAGGAAGAAGTTAGAGTAGGAGAGCTCTAGAAGATACTTAATAGGCTCCTTAAGGGCAAAGCCCTAGGACCTAATTAGATTATTAACCTAATACTTAAGGAATATAGGAAGGAAATTAGACCTATATTGTATAGGTTCTTTATAGTATACCTAAAATAAGGATACTATTCCAAACTATTTAAATACTCTATAATAGTTATCCTAAAGAAACTATAGAAGCTAGACTATACTAAGCTAGGAGTATATAGACCTATAGTACTACTAAATACCCTAGTAAAGGTCCTAGAGGCTATTATTATAGGGAGAATAAGTAAAGAAGTAGAAGAGAGGGATCTTCTTTCCTAATTATAGATAGGAGCTAGGCTAGGGAGATCTACTATATTAGCCCTAGAGCTAATAATAGAATAGGTCTAGATAGTCTAGAAAATAGATCTAACAATAGTAGTATTAATGCTTTGCCTAGACATATTAGGGATATTCGATAATATATCCTATTAAAGACTAATATATAATATTAAGATAAAAGTATACCTATAATATATTATACAATTTATCTAGTTATTCCTTTAGGATAGGACTATATACCTTAGACTTAGAGAGTTTATAGACTAGGTAGGACCCTAAACTACTAGAATACTATAAGGATTAACTCTCTTATTAATCCTATTCCTATTCTTTATATCTATACTCCTTTCTAATCTAGAGGAAAAGGGAACTATAGTAATAGGCTTTATAGATAACTCTAATATCCTTATATATAGAAAGAGTATAGAAGGGAACTATAGAAAGCTAGAGATAGTATATAACAAATATATATAATAGGTAGCTAAACATAGGGCTACCTTTATACTATAGAAGTACTAACTAATCTACTTTACTAGGAGTAGAACAAGATACAACCTATAAGCTATAGTTAATATACTAGGGTTTAAGGATAGACCTACTCTATCCCTCCGACTACTAGGAGTATAGATAGATTCGAAACTATAGTAGGGCCTATATATTAAGAAAGTAGTAGAGAAAGGCATATCCTAGATATTCTTACTCTAAAGGCTATACAAATCTATATAGGGAGCGTTATTCTATAAGGTAAAGTACCTATATATAGCTATAGTAAGGCCTACAATAACATATAGAGCCAAAGTCTAGATAATACTAGAAGGACTACCTAGATATAGGAAAGGGGCTACCCTAGGGCTAGAAANACTAGGGTTTAAGGATAGACCTACTCTATCCCTCCGACTACTAGGAGTATAGATAGATTCGAAACTATAGTAGGGCCTATATATTAAGAAAGTAGTAGAGAAAGGCATATCCTAGATATTCTTACTCTAAAGGCTATACAAATCTATATAGGGAGCGTTATTCTATAAGGTAAAGTACCTATATATAGCTATAGTAAGGCCTACAATAACATATAGAGCCAAAGTCTAGATAATACTAGAAGGACTACCTAGATATAGGAAAGGGGCTACCCTAGGGCTAGAAAAGATCTAAAACTAGGTACTAAGGTATAGTATAGGAATATACAAAAGTATAGTAGAGGGGATCCTCTAGAGGGAAATACAAATCCTACCTATCTCCCTATATATACAAGAGATAGCAAGATAATAATTAGTTAAGATAGATAATAAACCTACTACTAGATATATCTAGAAGAGGTATAAGAAGGTCTAGAGGGAATATAGGAGGAGCAAGGATATAGCCTAAGTATAAGACCTAAAGATAAGATAGAGATAGATAGTAGAATAGATTAATAGATAGACTAGGGAATATATCTAATAGGGAGGAATAATACTTAAATTATAGTAGATGTATTAGAGGTAGAATACATAATAGGAAAGGTAAGTTAGGTAAAGGTAGGTAGTATAATAGGACTAACAACTCCCTATAGTATAGTAAGAAGGGCTAAAAGGTAAGGAATTATACTAGGGATAGTTAAAGAAGCAAAGTATAATAGTAACCCTAATTAGGACTAAACATATTAGCCTAAATGTATACCTAATAAGAAGGAGGGTTCTAAGTAAGATACTAGAGTATATATATAGATATAGGGCCTAGATATCTAAGTATATTATACTCTTCTACCTAGAGAGGTAAAGGATAAGGAACTAACTTATCTAAAGGATAGGGTTATTATAGTAGGAGATTACCTAGACTAGGAGAGGCCTAACTAAAGTAACGAGGTAGATAATTAAGGAGAGTCTCCTAGAGTAGTTCTCCCTTATAAAGGAAGAGCTAGAGAAGGAGGAGGAGGAAGATAGGAAGTAGATAGGAGCCTAGTAGGAGGAAGGAGCTATAGAGATCCTCTCTATATCCTATAGCCTAAATAAAACACAAAAGATAGGAATGGAATCCTATATAGTAGGAAGGAGGTAAAGGGTTTTGTACTAGAGGCTATAACCTAAGGGCTTTTATCTTTAAGAATAGATAGGGAGAGCTACTTGTCTAGTAGTTAGAATAGTATAGTAATACAAGAATTTACTACTACTATAGACATTTAATAGAGAATACATAGTAGTAGACTATAAACTCTTTAATAAACTTATTAGAGGGCTCTAATAGCTTTTAAATTAGATAAGGCTAGATATTACTATATCTAGAAACTACCTTGCTAGGTTTCTTTCAAATCCTAGACCTAGATATATTAATATAGCTAAATATATTTAGAAGTATATTGCTAGAATACCTAAAAAGTGCCTAGTATTTAAGAAAGGTAATCCTAGGTTAAAGTTAGAGATTTCTCTTAAAGCTTTTATATAGATTTACTCTAATACTAACTTTACTACTAACCTAAGTATAGCTAGATTAGTTTTAGGATTCCTAGTACTTATGTCTAGTATACTAGTAATTTAGAGATTATAGCTTTAAAAGGGGATTACCTAGTTAAGTACTAAAGCTAAGTATGTTTCTCTAAATAAAGTAGTAAGGAAGCTTCGATAGCTAAGGAATCTTTTAGAAGAAACTAAGAGATTTACTAGTCTCTTAACAAAGTATATAATAATTAATATTAATAATTAGTTCGTAATCTATCTTATAGAGAACTATACAAATTTAGGGAGAAGTAGATATACTAACCTAAGAAACTACTACAATAGAGAATAGTTTAATAAAGGTAATATTAGGATTAAATATATAGACATCTACTACTAGTTAGCTAACTACCTAATAAAGCTAGGCTTAAATAACTAAATCCTTTAAAGTAGGATTCTCTAAGTTACTCGTTTAGAATTTTATTTGTTCTAGAACTAGAAGACAAACTCAATACATTTATTAGTATTTTATTAAAATTAATCTTAAAATTAAGTATAGAGCTTTTTAGCCTAGGTATTATTTAACAATCTAGACTCTAAACTAAAATGCTAGAAAACTAACTAAGCCTAGTAGGGCTTTTAGATCTTTCCTAGTATAACTAAACCAAATCCTAGTAACTAACTACAATTAAGGATAGTAGTACCTACTACTTCTAAAAGTAGAACTATTAGTAAACCTCCTATAAAAATTAGACTTAATATACTAAATAGTAGGATAAGTAGTCTCTATTACTTTACTATTATTATCTCTTAATAAATAGTTAAAGTTAATAATAATCTACCTACGCTATAAACTATCTCTACTAATAAAGATCTCCCGAGCTCGATTAATAACGACTACATTTAGTCCTAGTATACTACTTAAGCCTTAGGATCTAACCGAATTAGCTCTTAAGCGAGCTAACTAAGAACAAGGAGTTAACTAGTATCTAGAGATACTATAATAGCTATACTAAAGTCCCTATCTATTATTAATACAAGTATTATAAAAGAATATATTACTAGCTATATTTATATACTAGATCTTGTTATATATAATAAATATCTTGCCTTATATATTATTTATAAAGTATTGTTAAGGGGGAGTCTACTATATAATACTAGTACTTGCTTTAGTTAAGAGGCTAGGTAGGTAGTTAATATAGCTACTTATGTTAATAGAATCCTAGCTATTGAATCTAGGATACTAGACTAAAGGAATTAGATTACTAGTAGTACTATTAAAGAAGCCTATCTACTAAGAGGATAGCTTTATAGGCTAACTAATACTATTACTATAGTTCTAAGCCTTAAGCATTTATTAATACTAGTTAAGGTTAACCTTGCTTAAATGGAATCTAGGGACAAAAGTAGTATTAACTATAGCCTAGAGCTAACTATTAGTTATATTTGTAGTAGCTATAGAAGATCTAATTAAGATTACTAAGGGCCCCTACAATAGCTAATACTTAGCTTACCTTATATAGGGAATTTTTAAAGAGTTAGAAAAGATATAACCTAGTCTAAATGTCGAGCAAGTTACTTAATATTACTAATATTAGTATAGTAAGAAGAAAGTCAAGATTAGCCTTAAAGGTTAAGGGACTTATAAGTACTAAGGTTAAGGATATAAGGTATCTATACTTAAGCTATTTAGTAAACATATAACTACTTAAAGAAGTAAAGGAAAGTATAGGAACAATTTAACTTAATTAAGCAAGCTAATAGGCTATAAGAGCCTAAAAGAAGTAAAGAAATAACTAATCTAAGGACAATAAGGATACTAATCTAAGGTTAGGAACTAACTAGAGTTAAGCTAAAGGAGCTTATAACCTTTATTAAGGCACTAGCTAAAGTATATATAGTATATAAAGCTACTAAAGTAAAGGACAATTAGTAAACTTATATGTAACTATTAACTAGCTAACTAAAGGGGAGTATTGTATATTAGTTAGTATACTAAGGTACTAGGGGATAATTCATAATAGGTAGCTTCTTTTAGGGGTTTATATACTAATAAATTTAGCTAAGTAGTCTCTTCTTATAGTTTATACAATTTAGTAGACAAAATACTAATATCTTAGTCTATACTAGTTATTTACAATAGAATTAACTACTAGACTTAGTATATCTTTAGCTATAGGCGATAGTATTAGGGCTAGAAACCTAGGAATATAGATAGATTTCATATTACTATACTATTCTAACCTATAGACAAGTAGCTATCTCTAGTATTCTTTAGGAGGGAAAAAGCCCTTGTCTCTACCTTCCTAGCTTCCTTAAAGCCCCTACCGGTTTTGTATAGCGTTAAAAACCTCTACGCTCTATTATACTGTTAGGGATACTAAGCCCTACCCTTATTTGTACTAGTCCTTGAAACTTTAAGAGGTTCTCTATGTCTCTATCTCCTTAACTAGATCGTATCTATATCCTCTAATTTGGTATCCCTTATTAACTCGTTCCTTTATAGCTTTAAACTAGGTAGG
Organism: Pseudocercospora musae; assembly: GCA_001578225.1. Taxonomy (NCBI): domain Eukaryota; kingdom Fungi; phylum Ascomycota; class Dothideomycetes; order Mycosphaerellales; family Mycosphaerellaceae; genus Pseudocercospora; species Pseudocercospora musae. The sequence goes on from LFZO01000579.1 coordinate 31,582, forward strand.
AGGGAAATCTAGTTTAGGGAATAGGGTAGTATCCCTATCCCTTTCCTCCCCTTCCTCCCTCCCCTTTGAATACGGGTTATTACTATTCCTCCTACTTTCTAGTTAACTTCTATATTAGCTCTCTACTAAGCTATAAACTATCCCTACCCTTATTTAGTATCTAGTTATATAACCTATACTACTAGAATTCGGATTTCCTATATTAGTTTCTATACTTAGGTATTCTTTATAGGCTACCTTATATGCGGTATAAGGAGTAGTTTGTATTAGATACCTAGCCTTTAGAACTAAATTAGTACCCCTAGGGGGAAGCTAGGGCCTAGGGGACAAGTCTAGGGCTATACTCCCCTAAGGGCTATAGATCTATAGGGTTACTAAGTACTTTATCCTCTATATTCCCTCCTCCTTTAAGTAGTTATTAAAACCTCCTCTTTAGTTATTCCTTCCTTCTCTTCGGGACAATTAGTCCTAGGTTACTACTCTAGGTCCTTATCCCTAGGATAGATTCCCTCTCTAGAAAGGTTAGCCTATCGACTCGGTATTAGTTCTTGTACTAGTTGTAGCCGCGCTAGGCTCGATAGGTAGTCCGGATAGTTTTCTAAATAGCTAGTCGCCTTAGAGCTAGACTCCTTTTANAAACCTCCTCTTTAGTTATTCCTTCCTTCTCTTCGGGACAATTAGTCCTAGGTTACTACTCTAGGTCCTTATCCCTAGGATAGATTCCCTCTCTAGAAAGGTTAGCCTATCGACTCGGTATTAGTTCTTGTACTAGTTGTAGCCGCGCTAGGCTCGATAGGTAGTCCGGATAGTTTTCTAAATAGCTAGTCGCCTTAGAGCTAGACTCCTTTTACCTAGGCGCCTTGTACTACCTTCCTAGGTAGCGCTAGTAGATAGGAGAGATTTAGCTCTATCGACGACGTCGTCGCCTCTAGGTTCGTAGCTAGTACTACGTATAGGTACTCTCCTTCGCTAGCTAACCTAGGAATATAGCTTCCTTAAAGGGGGGACTCTTAAATCTAAACCCTTTCGAATTTTAACAGAATAGCCAAAGGTAGGGCAAGTTAGACTAAATCGGTAGGAATCAATCTAGATTTTTAGGGTTCTAGATCTAGTAGAATCGTCTAAGCCTTAAGAGGTACTAAATCTAGTATATAGTACTTAGAATAGTCCTTAAGGGGAAGACTCTTATTAAGAATTTAAATAGCTAAAAGTAGGGCAAGTTAGGGCTAATCCTTAGGAATTAACCTAGATTTCTAGGATTCTAAGTCTAAGGATATCGCCTATAGCTTAAGATAGATTAAATCTAGTATATGAAATTAAGAATAGTCCTCTAAGGAAGAATCCTTAGATCTAAAACCTCTAGAATTTAAATAGCTAAAAGTAGGGCAAGTTAGACTAAATGCTTAGGAATTAAGGTAGATTTCTAGGATTCTAGGTCTAAAGGTATCGCCTAGACCTTTAGCTAGACTAAATATAGTATATAATATTTACAATAGTCCTTAAAGGGGAGACCCTTATTAATAATTCAAATAGCTAAAAGTAGGGCAAGTTAGGCCGAATCCTTAGGAATTAACGTAGATTTCTAGGACTCTAGGTCTAATGGTATCGCCTATAGGTTAAAATATATTTAATCTAGGATTTAATATTTAGAATAGTTCTTAAAGGGAGGACCCTTATTAAGAATTTAAATAGCTAAAAGTAGGCAAGTTAGATTAAGTCCTTAGGAATTAACCTAGATTTCTAGGACTCTAGGTTTACATAGATTGCCTTAAGCTTAAGATATACCGAATCTAGTATATAATATTTAAAATTTTCCTTAAAGGGTAGATCCTTATTAAGAATTCAAACGGCTAAAAGTAGGGCAAGTTAGGCCGATATCCTTAGGAATTAAGCTAGATTTCTACAATTCTAGGTCTAATAGTATTACCGATAGTATCAAATATACCGAATCTAGTATATCATACTTGGAATATTCCTTGAAGTGTAGATCCTAACTAAGAATTCAAATTACTAAAAGTAGGACAAGTTAGGCTAAATCCTTAGGAGTTGACCTAGATTTCTAGGATTCTAGATCTAACGGTATCGCCTATACCTTAAATATACTAAATTAATATATAATACTTAAAATATTCCTTAATAGGGAAACTATTGGATCTAAACTATTTAGAATTTAAATAGCTAAAAGTAGGGCAAGTTAAACTTAATCCTTAAAGATTAAGCTAGATTTCTAGGATCCTAGGCCTAACGGTATCGCCTATAGGTTGAAATGTACTAAGTCTAGTAAATAATATATGTAGCTATCCTTAAAGGGGAAACCCTAAGATCTAAAACCTTGAGAATTTAAATAGCTAAAACTAGGGTAACTTAGGCCGAATCCTTAGGAATTAATATAGATTGTTAGGATTCTAAGTCTAAGAGAATCGCCTATAGCTAAGAATGTACTAAATCTAGTATAGTATATTAAGAATAGTTCCTAAAGGAGGGACTCTTAGATCTAAAACCTTAAGAATTTAAATAGCTTAAAGTAGGGCAAGTTTAGCTAAATCCTTAGAAATTAACGTAGATTTCTATAACTCTAGGTCTACTAGTATCGCCTATACCTAAAATGTACTAAGTATAGTATATAATATTTAGAATATTCCTTAAAGGGGGCATTATTAGATCTAGACTATTTAGAATTTAAATAGCTAAAAGTTAGGATAAGTTAAACTCAATCCTTAAAAGTTAAGCTAGATTTCTAGGACACTAGGCCTAACGGTATCGCCTATAGGTTCAAATATAGTAAGTCTAGTAGATAATATTTAGAATAGCCCTAAAAGAGGAAACCCTAAGATCTAAAACCTTAAGAATTTAAATAGCTAAAACTAAGGCAACTTAGGCTAAATCCTTAGGAATTAATCTAGACTTTTAGGATTCTAGGTCTAACAAAATCGCCTATAACTTAAAATATACTAGTTCTAGTATAGAGTATTTAGGATAGTTCTATTAAGAATTCAAATAGCTAAAAGTAGGATATATAGTATACTATGCCTATAATACTAGGAGATATTGCAAAAATAGACGATTTTCTAAATCTATTAACTCTATACTAGAATTCGAAGCCGTAGTTTAGTATTAGACCTAGTCTATTAACTTTCTTGTATATAGACTCGTTAAATATTCTAAACTCTATATACTCGATTTAGGATACTTAAAGCAATAGGCGATACTATTAGACCTAGAATCCTAGAAATCTACGTTAATTCCTAAGGATTTAGCTAGACTTGTCCTACTTTACGCTATTTAAATTCTTAAGGTTTTAGATCTAAGAGTCCCTCCTTTAGGAACTATTCTTAATATACTATACTAGATTAAGTATACTCTTAGCTATAGGCGATTCCGTTAGACTTAGAATCCTACAAATCTATATTAATTCCTAAGGATTTAGCCTAAGTTATCCTAGTTTTAGCTATTTAAATTCTTAAGGTTTTAGATCTTAGGGTTTCCCCTTTAAGGATAGTTATAAATATTATTTACTAGACTTAATATACTTTAACCTATAGGCGATACCATTAGGCCTAGGATCCTAGAAATCTAGCTTAATCTTTAAGGATTAAGTTTAACTTACTCTACTTTTAGCTATTTAAATTCTAAATAGTTTAAATCTAATTGTCCCCCTATTAAGTAATATTTTAAATATTATATATTAATATAGTACATTTAAGGTAGAGGCGATACTATTAGACCTAGGATCCTAGAAATCTAGGTCAATTCCTAAGGATTTAGCCTAACTTGCCCTACTTTTAGCTATTTGAATTCTTAGTTAGGATCTATCCTTTAAGGATTGTTCTAAATATTGTATACTAGACTCGGTATATTTGATACTATCGGCGATACTATAAGACCTAGAATTTTAGAAATCTAGCTTAATTCCTAAGGATTTAGTCTAACTTGCCCTACTTTTAGCTATTTGAATTATTAATAAGGCTTCGCCTTTAAGGACTATTCTAAATATTATACACTAGACTTAGTCTAGCTAAGGGTTTCGGCAATACCTTTAGACCTAGGATCCTAGAAATCTACCTTAATTCCTAAGTATTGAGTATAACTTGCCCTACTTTTAGCTATTTAAATTCTAGAGGTTTTAGATCTAAGGATGCTTACTTAAAGGACTACTCCTAATATTATATACTAGATTGAATATATTTCAAGCTATAGGCGATTTCGTTAGACCTAGAATCTTAGGAGTCTAGGTTAATTCCTAAGAATTTAGCCTAACTTGTTCTATTTTTAGCTATTTGAATTCTTAATAAGGATCTATCCTTTAAGGACTATTCTAAATATTAAATACTAGATTAAATATACTTTAAGCTATAGGCGATACCGCTAGATCTAGAGTTCTAGAAATATACGTTAATTCCTAGGGAGTTAGCCTAACTTGCCCTACTTTTAGCCGTTTAAATTATTAATAAGGATCCTCCCTTTAAGGACTATTCTAAATGTTATATACTAGACTTAGTCTAGCTAAAGGTCTAGGCGATACCTTTAGACCTAGAATCCTAGAACTCTACCTTAATTCCTAAGTATTTAGTCTAACTTATTCTACTTTTAGCTATTTAAATTCTAGAGGTTTTAGATCCAAGGATCCTTTCTTAAAGGACTATTCTTAATATTTTATACTAGTAATAAGTAGAGCCCAAACCTATATATACCTAAGGGCTAGGTAGTATAGGAAGGGACTATAGGTAGTATAACCTATTAGGCTATAGTAAGCTATACTAGGCAGACTATCTATTCGTAGTAGCTATAGAGATAGTAGGTAGTAATTAGAGCTCTATAGTAGAGGTACAAGAAACGTAACTAGTAATATCTACTAAACGAAGATTAATAATATCTCTCCCTAGTAGAAAGAGGACTATATATACTAATCGAGGTCCCTATCTAACTTAGTAGACAAGTGTATCCTAGTTACTAGACAATATCCCTCCCTTTCTAGGTATCTAACTAGATACAATACCGCGATTATATATATAGAAAACAAATAGGTAAGCTCTTTAGCTTACTACCTTAGGTAGACTTTTAATTGTATTCCTAGAAACTATTAATTCCTAGGACTATTAATTCCGAGTTCTACTTGTAGTTAGTTCCTTATACGCCTAGTTAGGGAAGCTCGTACTTCCTATAGTTCTCGCCTAGTACCTTATTATTGTCTTATTAGTCTATAAGGCCTATAGCCTCCCTATAGCTCTTCTTACTATATATCTTATACTAGCTAGTAAAGGAGAGTACCTATACGCGGTACTAGCTACGAACCTAGAGGCGACGACGTTGTCGTCGTCGTCGATAGAGCTAAATCTCTTCTACCTAGAGTAACCCTAGGAGTAGGCGCCTAGGTAAAAGGAGTCTAGCTCTAAGGCGACTAGCTATTTAGAAAACTATTCGGCTACCTATCGAGCCTAGCGTAGCTATAACTATTATAGGAACTAATACTAAGTCGATAGGCTAACCTTTCTAGGGAGGGAATCTATCCTAGGGATAAGGAACTAGAGTAGTAACCTAGGACTAATTGCCCTAAAGAGAAGGGAGGAATAACTAAAGGGGAGGTTTTAAAGATTACTAGAAGGAGGAGGATATATAGAGGACAAAGTACTTAGTAAATCCTATAGCCTATAGCCCTTAGGGGAGTATAGCCCTAGACTTGCCCCCTAGGCCCTAGCTCCTATAGAGGCAATAATATTAGTTCTAAAGGCTAGGTATCTAATACAAACTACTCCTTATACTATATATAAGGTAGTCTACAAAGAATACCTAAGTATAGAAGCTAACGTAGGGAGTCTAATTTCTAGTAATATAGGTTACGTAACTAGATACTAAGTGAGGATAGGGATAGTTTATAGTTAGTAGAGAGCTAATATAGAAGTTAACTAGAAAGTAGGAGGAATAATAAAGATCTATATTAAAAGGGGAGGAAGGAAGGGAAGGAAAGGGATAGGGATACTATCCTATTCCCTAAACTAGATATTCCTCCTACCTAGTTTAAAGCTATAAAGGTACAAGTCAAGGAAAAGGATATTAAACTAGAGGAGGTAGATATAATCTAGTTAAGGCGATAGAGATATAGGGACCTCTTAATGTTCAAAAGACTAGTATAAACAAGGGTAGGGCTTAGTATCCCTACTAGTATAATAGAGCGTAGAGGTTTTTAATACTATACAGAACCGGTAGGGGCTTTAAGGAAGTTAGGAAGGTAGAGTAAAGGGCTTTTTCCCTCCTAAGGAACAAACAAAGGATAGCTACTTATCTAGTAGTTAGAATAGTATAGTAATATAATTACTATCTATCTATATATCTTATACTCGATCTTCGATTATATTATTAGAGCCTTACGAACCGCCTCGTAGGCACGCTAGTTCTACTTCTTAATATAGCTCCTAAGATCCTTATAGTCTATTGCGAATAGCTAGTTTACCTCGTCTCGTATAGAAGGATTAGACTATATAATACGCCTAATAAGGATATCTACTATAGGACTAAGGCCTATAAGCTAGATCGCGTATAGAAACGTATATAGAATCGTAGCGCCTTAGCGAAAGATAGGCGTTAGGCCATAGTAAGCCTCTATATCCTATATAGCGATAAGGTTAAAACTCTTAACCTTGGTTTCCTTAATATAGTAGAAGTACAGATCTATATAGGCTCGAGTAGCTATACTAGTAATATTACTATAAAGTAGATATAGTATACTAAGCGAAGTAGAGTCCTCTAATAGTAGCTTCTAGTTCTACTAAGTATTCTTACTACTAGTATAGTCGCTTATAGCCTCTAGATCTTTAGATATAAGATACTTATTAGTAAGTTCTCCTACCTATCTACTTAGTAGTACGAGGCTACGAGCCTTAAGCTTCTATACCTATATAGCGAAAATCTCTAGATTATATATATAGTTAATACCTTAAGAGTAGGTAAGCTTATTCTTAGCCTCGAAGGATACTAATATATAGATCTAATTAGTACTAATTCCTTCGACTAGTTCTAGAACGTTACTATTTAAGCGTATTGTCTCTACTAGAGGCAAGTTACTCTTCTAAGGTATCTCGTACTTGTAATAGAATTTAGTAGGATTTAGTATAGAGATAAGTTTATATACGTAATTAGATCGAAGCGTAACTATAAGGAGCTATAATAGTAGATTCTATTAGACTAGCTAGTTACTAATACTATGGATTTATAGTAGGTTAATACCTATCTACTTCTCTAGTAGATAGCTACGAAGATACTAGTAATATATTATAACCTCTATAATTATATTATCTATAAGGCTATATCCCTATCCCTTAAGATCCTTAGCCTAGTCGAAGATATTTTTAACTTCTATACTACCTTGTTTAGCTATTATCTCTAAGATCTCTAGCTACCTAAAGGCTCGAGTAAATATACTTAGGAATCGCTCTAGTATAACTAGTATATTAGACTAGACTAGCGTAAAGGTATATAAGCCGAGATACGCTACTAGGGCTATAGTAATAGAGATACTAGCGAAGTAGTAAGCCTTATTCGAGGTACGAAAGGCCTCGAAATCCTCCTCTATATTACTATTCTTACCAAGTAAAAAGAGCGAATTAGTAAGATTATCCTTTACGTTAATTAGGCGTAGTCTATAGAATTTAGTACAGACCTTTAGGTACTTAGTATAGATATCGTCTAGTTCGTTAGGATTGTATAGATCCTTGAATTACTAAGCTAGATCGTAGACTATAGTAAAAGAGCCGATATCCTTATCCTTAATACTTATAGTATCTAGCTTAGCTATAAACCGACTAAACTAGCTATCTATATAGTTAGTATAGACGTCCTTAATCTCTAGTTTAAAATCCGCTTTCTTCGCCTCTACTATTACTACTAGCTAACTTAGTATCTTCCTTAGCTACTATAGCCTCAAGGCGTAATACTTCCTATATATATTCCTCCTCTTACTAGTATAGCTTAGCTATCTTAGTAGCTTACTCTTGCTATAGGTAGGTCTATTAAGTAGTAGTATAGCGTAGTCTAGTACTCTCTTAGATAGTAAGCTCTTAGATAGCTATCTCGTCTACTACCTTCTATACTTTAGTCTAATAGTAGATCGCCTAGTACTAAGATAGAGTAATAATTAGTATAATGCGAGCTAGTCCCTCTATAATAAACCTAGAGCTACTAATATAGTATCTCTTTTTAGCTAAAAGCTATATAATCTCCTAGCTACCTAGATTAATAGTAGCGATCTCTTTCTTATACTTCTTATAATACTTTAAGTCGAAGTCGCTATTAGTAAACGTAAGGCTTAGGTTCTACTAACCTATCTTCTTAGGAGTAGATATAACTCGGTAGATTATTATCTTACTAACGAGCTTAGCGCCTTACTAATAGTTCTTATTCTTATTAACGAAGATAGTAACGTTCTTAGCTTACTCTATACTATTATAGGCGAAGTCGACTAGGTTCTATAGGAGTACTATTAGACTACCCTAATACTCGAGGATTATACTTAGATAGTTAAGTTAGTAGTAGATATTAATATCCTACTCCTCGATATTAGTAAGTAATAGATAAGCCTTAGAGAGCTCTTTAGCCTCGAGGACTAGGTTCTTAAAGTTAATAGTTCTATCTATTTCGTAGCGTAGGCCTATTATACTAGTAGCGATAGTAACCGATAGGCTCTTACTAGCCCTATCGAGGATAGTAAGTAGCTATCGAGTTACCTCGATCTTTACTTAGTAGTTAGTAATTGCTACTATAAGCTTAAATACATTAGTAAGATTAGTAACCTAAGCGAGCTCGCTATTCTCTAGAACTATAAAGATCCTAGGCAAAGTAGTACTCTAGCCTAGCTAGATAATAGTAGTAGGTTAACTAAACTAATAGGTAGTTAAAGAAGAAGTAGGGGAAGCTAGATTAGTAGAAACGAGTTACTATTCTTTAGCTATATTAGATAGCTTAGTTAGTTAGAAGAGGAAAGAATAGATAAGTAGATATAGGCGCCTATTAATAAGGACTTTAGAATAAAGACTATAGATAGAGATTTACTTATAACTATAGGTACGTATATATAGGTAATTACTTAGAGGTTCGATTAAATTTATACTTAAATAGTTATACGTATATAGGTACGTAGGTAGCCTATTCCGAAACCTTAGGAAGTAAAGTTTTACTTTCTCGGTACTTCGTATATATTCCTAGCTATAGTTCTACTCCTATTACCTACCTATCTAATAGTAGACTACGTTATTTTATTACTATTAGTTACCTTACAATCTAGCTTTCTAAGGAACCTTCTAATAAGTTTTACTAATAATTCCTCTAGGGATTATTAGATTCCGAGATTCCCTTCTAATCTATCGATTACCTAATAGTTCCTTATATAAAAGTAGTCTATACTTCTTTTATATAGACTACTTGTAATCTAGTTCCCCTTAGCGTTCCTCTCTTCCTATTACTTATAGATAGGGAGGTAGATACCTAACTAGTATAGTTATCTATAGACGCTAGTATTGGTTTCTACTAAGTAACTAGATCTCTAGCTAGTAAGGTATCTATAAGCGCCTTCCTTTCTATAAGTTCCTCTTAGCTACTACCGACTATACGTATACTAGTAATATATCGTAGTATCTTAGTAAAGAAATAGCCTAGTAGTTAATAGCTCCTACTAATTACTTTCCTAGAGGTTATTACAAGTCGAAATCCTAAAGGTAAATAACTCTAAATACGAAGCAAGTATAAAGAAAATATATATAATAGTATAGTAGTATCGTAAACAAAAGATTAGATAATAAACCAAATATAGGAAACATTAAATATCTAGTTATAAGTTACCTTATCTACTAGTTAGTACTTCTAGGACTTCTAGATCCTTATTAGTAAACTAGCTATTATCTAGATCCTTATCGTTAGACTTGTAGTCTAGCTCCTATATCTAGTCTAGTTAAGATCTAGTATTAGTATCGTTCCTAGTTTCTAACTCTATATTAGTATCGACCTCTATTTCTAACTCTATATTAGTATCGACCTCTATTTCTAATTCTAATTAGTTGTACGTTAGGCTAAGTTAAATAAAGCTAACTTGTATATATCTATCCCTTTCTTCTTAAGTTATTACTAATAGCTTACTAAGTCTTATCTATAGGTATATAAAGTCCTCTAGTAGTTTAGTATTTAGTATAGTATTCGGATCTTTATAGAAAGGATTAAGGTCTCTAGCGATATTCTCTACTCCTACTAATACTTCCTTATTAGTTTAGGGAGGTATAGTAGGCTCTCTTATAAAGTCTACCTTCTTAAGGTTTATCCTTAGCTATATATACTTAAGTATAGAACTATCTAGTTCCTATTGTTAGTATACTATACTATTATAAAGGACTTCCTAAACGCGATATAGTTCCTTCTAGTAGAAAGTAAGCTTATATAAGAAACTCGTCTTTAGTTCTAACTAGAAGACTAGTATAAGGTTTCCCTCCTTAAAGGTAGTATAATCGATATCCTAAGTATTATTAAAGTACTACTTAGTTTCTTCCTAAAGGCGCCTCTAGCAAGTAAGGCCTTCTTCAATAGTACTACTTATCTCCTCGAGAGCCTTAGTATATAGATATAAAAGGTCGAAATAGTTCCTAATAGAATCCTATTTAAAAATACTATAAGTCTAATAGGTAACCTCGATAGGTAGGACTATCTCCTACCCTATTATAACTTCTATAGGAGTAAGGCTAGTTATCTTAATAGTAGTTATACGATTAGACTATAAGATAGTAGATATATAGTTAGTAATAGGTATCTACCTATTCCCTCTATTAGTAAGCTTAGTAATAGCGTCTAGAAGGGCTTTATATCTAACTTTAACTATAGTATTTAACTTAGGATAGTTTAGCGATATCTTAACTATCTTAGCTCTATAGCTAACGATTAGTACTTAGACGTCTTTAGTAAAATTAGTTAGAGCGTTATTAAGTACTATCTTAGTAGGGATACCCTATCTATAAAAGATATCCTTCTATAGGAATTTAGCTATATACGCTATAGTAATCTTCTTCGAGGAGAAGTAGAAATACTATACTTCTAGCTATTAGGATAGCGCCTCTCGAGCTACTAGTATACTATTATTACTATTAATATAAATAGTATCTTTATACTAGTATTCCCTAATCGACTACTAAGTAGGTATACGAAGCTTACTAGCCTAGTAATAACTATTATAGAACTTATACTTATAATAGCTCTTATAGTATCTAGAAACGTTAGCCTAGATCCTATTCTACTAATACTATCTCCTTAGGAGGTTAAAGGTTCCTTTAGTAGCTTAGTATCTAGTCTCCTTATAGAAGGCATATAGGATCTCCTATCTAGCTTTAGCATTATCGACAACTCTCTATAGTAGGACATTTGTTATAGATTGTTACTATAGATGCCTATCCTAAACTATAAACTACTATACTTGCTTAATAATATAACGATACTAGCTCCTAGAGACTCCTAGAGCTTTCCTACTATAAGTAAGGAAGTAGGTAATATAATAGGAGTTATTAAAGTATTCTCTATTAAGTATATTAGCTCGCTCGATATCCTTAGCTTCCTATTCTTCTTCTATCCTAGTTATAGTAGTTCCTTCTTCGATAACTAGATAGGTATTAATATAGAAGGTCGAAAAGAATATATAGTTAATTACTATATCGACTTCCTCCTCCTCTTATATCTCTATAATATCCTTATCTATAACCGGCTTATAGGATAAGGCGTCTATAGTAGAGTATTATTTCCTAGGAATATAGATAGTATTAAAGTTAAAGAGGTAGATCTACGCTACCTATCTAGCTATAGCTAAATTTAGTAGATTAGAAGCTACTCGATTAAGCTAGTAGACTAAGGTATTCGTATCTACCTTAAGCTAGAAGTAGACGCTAAATAGCTATAGGTAGAATCTCTTAAGTACCTTATAGATCCCTAAGTACTCTCGCTTACCTATATTATACTATATCCCTATAGGGTTCTATAGACTAGACTTATACTATATAGTATACTATATAGAAGACTCGTCCCTATTATACTATATTAGTACCTTACTATAACTATCCCTACTAGAATCGATAGCGACTACGATAGTCCCTACGTCTTCTATATAGTTAATAGATATAAGGGCTAGGGCTATAATTAAGGCCCATATAATCTACTCCTTAGTCTACTAATATTCTTAGTCCTATTAGAACTCGACGTCCTTCTAGAGAAGGACAAAGAGTAGCCTATAGATAATTAAGAACTCTTTAATGTAGATCCTAAAGTAGGTTACTACTCTAATCTATATCCGAACTTCTTTCTAATAGATTAGAGTTAGCTATTCCGCTATTTTCCTAACTCGGATAGTATCTAGATACCTACTATGTGTATTAGTAATATAGCTAATAATATTAATCTTCTAATAAAGGACCTAAAGCTTAGAGCTATAGATCGTTAGGTACGCTCGTTCTAAATTATATAGAATATAGTCTAGGTTCTTAATATACTCCTAGATAAAGTATCGAATACTAGGCTCTACTTCTTTATTCCTATATCTCGTTTTAGGTCCTTTAACGCCTATATCGTTAAGAAACGGTATAGTAACGTACGAGATATAGGTATATAATACCTAAGTAATAGCCTAAACGAACTAGGTAATAGAGTTAGTAGCTCCTTATAGAAGAGTCGTCTACTATAAGAGGCTAAGTAGTATATCGAAGCTTGTAATGTCCCTACTACCTTTATCTAACGGAATTTAGGTATATCCTAAGAAGATGTCTATTAACGAGGTAACAATATAGTTCCTAAAGGCTTCTAAGAAACTATCTATATCGGGTAGTAGATTAGCGTTCTTAATCGTTATAGTATTAAACTTCTTAGTAGTATTAATTAGACGATACTCTTTATCCTTCCTAGGAACCGGCTTCTTACTAACTAGGAAGTATAGATTATAGTACAAAGTATAAGATAGTTTAAGTATACCTACTTATATACGTTTATAGACTATATCTTCTCTAAATTAGGTATAGACTCGGATTAATCCTAAAGGAAGGATACTTCTATAGTTTATATAGAATAGTCCTAATCTTCTATAGTAGTATAATCTCTAGGTTAATGTAACTAAGGTATATATAGTTATACGCTAAAACTACCTCTCTATTATATAGTAGCTCTTCTAATAGGTATCTCTCTATTAGTATAAGCTCTAGACTAGTACGAATATTAGCGAGCCGTTCTATTATTAGCCTTATCCTACGTTCAATTATAGAGAACTTCTTTATAATATACTTCTAGTTATAGGGCCCTATCCTAGATAGAAGAGCTACCTCTCGGTCTAGGTACTCCTATCTCTAGTATAGGTTACTACTAGGACTAGATGTCTCCGTTATATATATACTATCTTTGACTAGTTTAACCTTATTAGCTATCTACTTATATAGTATATAAACGTCTACTAAAGACTAAGTAGGTAGAGGCGACTACTTCCTCTAGTACCTACTTCGAAGGTTAGTATAGTAGAATAGAGTATATACCTCTTCTAATATATCGTTCCTATCGTCGAGATACTCGATATATAGCTTATAGTCCTTCTATAGAATACTACTAAATACATTACTATAATAATCCCTAGGAAGTTATTAGTAGATACTCCTATTTAGCTATAGGAAGGCGTATCCGAGTATTAGTATATAGTCTAAAAGACCTTAATTTCTAAGTCGTTATTTTCTAAGTTATTATCTCTAGAGTTGTCCTTATTACCTAGTAGTTCGTTTAGTAGATTATAAGGTACTTAAGGAATAGGAGGCTAATATTACTCCTCCTCTAACTAGAACGAACTCGATTAGTATAGACTATAGATATATAGAATATAGACTAATAGTCCTATAGTAGCGCTAGCGCTTTTCCCTCTCGATCTAGGCTAGTAATATATTCTCTATATCTCTAAGTAGTAGCAATAATCTCCTTATAGGACTTGTAATCTTGATTACTAATATAGCTAGTAAAAACGATCTTATTCTCTTTCTAGTTAGTAATAGTACCTTCCTATAATCCATTATTATAGTTCTACTAGATACTACGTACTATATAAGACTAGGATTATCTAAGAAGAATAGGCGTTTCCGGATTAGCTACTATCTAGAACGTAAAGGCGTATACGATTCTAAAGGTATCTACTATAATATTGTAATTAGTCCCTATAAAGGTAACTATCCTATTAACGCCTCTTATACCTAATACTACTTCCTTATTAATTAGTAAGCGAAGCTACTAAGCGAGGACTAATAATATAATAAGGAACTTAGAGCTATCGTTAATTATAGTATAGACTAGAATATCGTAGTTACCTATTTTAATATCGATATAGATACTTAGTATAACTACGAACTCCTAAGTTACTATAGATAGGTTAGCCTCTATAGGCCTAATATATAGGTCCTTAATATTAGCTAATAGAGTACGTCTAATCTATATACTAGTAAACTATACTACGTAGGTACCTACTAAGCTAGATACGTCGTTAGTATCTATTAGTCTATCTACTAGTAACTCCTAGAAGTATAGAAGGTACTCTAAGGTACGAACGTCGATATATACTACCTTACCTTTATTCTTCTAGAAGGCTACTAGATTATATATAAAATCTAGATTATTAGGTACTCGCTTCTAGAAGAGATTAGTAGGAATCCTATAGGCTAATAGATTACCTATAGAGACGCTAGATTAAAGATTAAGAAACTAAGAAGTCTAGAGGATATTCTATATCCTAGTTATATCTCCTATACTATACTTCTTAATATAATTATTAAAGTAGAATAACTCTAGATTAGTCTCTCTCTTCCTATTATAGATAGGTAAATTAGTAGAACTAGGAGGTAGGTCGTTAGTACTATCTTCCGTTATCTCTATCTCCTAAGACTTAACGATCTACTAATCTAGTATAGTAGACGTAGTACTCTTAGTAGGAGACTCGGTACTAGACGAAGTACTAGGCATAGTACTAGCCTATTACTAAGTCCTCTATTAAGTAGTAATAAGATTCTTAGTCTTAGTAACTATCTCCTACTATTCCTTAATCTTATCTATAGCCTTCTAACTTAGAATACTAGTAGGGGATATACTAGGCCTTAAAGGGTTCTTAGTCTACGACTTCGTTATAGTAGGTATTATAGTATTCGGGTCTATATCGTTATCTTCCTCGTTCTCCTAGAGACTATATAGTTCTATTATTAGCTAGTCGTTCTAGGTTATAGCTACTACCTTAATAGCTATAGCTAGGATAGACCTATCCTTAGTCTATATAGCGTCCTTTTATATAAAGACCCCTTAATAAATAAATAATTGTAGTTTATAGGCGGTACTATATATATTATATACATAGGCCCCCTAATCGCTACGTTTACTATATACAATTATATACTAATCGTATAATAATAGGCCCTCTTACGGAAGGGTAGGCGGATACAAATAGCGTACCGGTTAGTAAATAAAAGGAAGAAGGCTACGTTAGTAGTAGAACCCTCGCTTATCTAGCTAGCTATATAGATCCCCGTATCTATATAGCGTCCTTTTATATAAAGATCCCTTGATAAATAAATGATCACGGTTTATAGGCAGTACTATATATATTATATATATAGGGCCTAAGAACGGGTAGCCTAAGAACCCTAAACAAAGTAGGTATTACTTATTTACTTATCCGACTTAATCTCTTCTTCTAGTTAACCGTTGTATTAGCTACGCTTTAATAACTTAAAGAGGTCTTCCGGTATTACTTTATATACCTCTTAAATACTATAGACTTCTATCTACCTACGAGTATAACCTTATCGTTATAGTAACTATTGTCCTTTATTTACTAAGCTCCGCCTTGTCTTAATAAGTATCTAGTTATGCCTATCTTGTTTAATCTATAGTCTTATATTAAGTCTTAGAGCTAGGTAACGAGCCGCTTCTTTAGAAAGCCGCTTAGTCTATTAGCTATTAGCGATAGCGCGAATAAGGATATAGTTAGGTAGCGCGATTAGTATTTAAATAACTATTACATATAGCGGACTAGGCATATAGCTATATATATAGGTAGGTAGGTTAATCTTATTACTATACTATTCTAACTACTAGACAAGTAGCGATCTCTAGTTTTCCTTAGGAGGGAAAAAGCCCTTTACTCTACCTTCCTAACTTCCTTAAAGCCCCTACTAGTTTTGTATAGTATTAAAAAACCTCTACTCTCTACTATACTATTAGGAATACTAAGCCCTACCCTTAGTTATACTAGTCTTTTAAATATTAAGAGGTTCCCTATGTCTCTATTGCCTTAACTAGATTATGTCTACTTCCTCTAGTTTAGTATCCTTTATTAACTCGTTCCTTTATAGCTTTAAGCTAGGTAGGAGGGAAATCTAGTTTAGGGAATAGAGTAGTACTCCTATCCCTTTCCTCCCCTTCCTCCCTCCCCTTTAAATATAGGTTATTACTATTCCTCCTACTTTCTACTTAACTTCTATATTAGCTCTCTACTAAGCTATAAACTATCCCTACCCTTACTTAGTATCTAGTTATATAACCTATACTACTAGAAATTAGATTTCCTATATTAGTTTCTATACTTAGATATTCTTTATAGGCTGCCTTATATATAGTATAAGGAGTAGTTTATGTTAGATACCTAGCCTTTAGAACTAGTATTAGTATCCTTAGGGTAAAAGCTAGGGCCTAGGGAGCAAATCTAGGGCTATACTCCCCTAGGGGCTATAGGCTATAGAGTATACTAAGTGCTTTATCCTCTATATTCCCTCCTCCTTTAAGTAGTTATTGAAACCTCCTCTTTAGTTATTCCTCCCTTCTCTTCGGGACAATTAGTCCTAGGTTACTACGCTAGTTCCTTATCCCTAGAGTAGATTCCCTCCTTAGAAAGGTTAGCCTATCGACTCGGTATTAGTTCCTATACTAGTTATAGCCGCGCTAGGCTCGATAGGTAGTCCGGATAGTTTTCTAAATAGCTAGTCGCCTTAGAGCTAGACTCCTTT
>LFZO01000058.1:0-25215 GCA_001578225.1 Pseudocercospora musae
CTAAACTATAGGGTCTCTCTATTACTAGTCCGGTCTCTTAAGTATTATAGACTAAGTACTAAACTTGTAGCTACTTCCCTCTAGTTTTTCCTTTACCTTTAAACCTATAGACGTATAATAGCTAACCCGGGCTTATAATCTATTAAATATTATTGTATAGGTAGAGGAGAGTAGGCATACTAAGAGACCTAATTCGTAGTAGATAAAAAGGATGAAGGTCTATCTAAGACTACAAATACAAAGATAAAGGAGAATTGCCCCTAAGCTAGGCCTAATTAGGCTAGCTAGCCTAGACAATACTAAGAGACAACTAGGTAGAGAGAGTCTATTTCCGATAGTATATTCTATATAAAAAACGTATATCTAGATATATAATAATAATGTTATTAGGTAGAGTTCTATATTAGTATATAGGTCTCGAATCCTAGGTCGGAGCGTATCTAGGCCCTTTTATAAATTAGAATAGTACTAAGAGGCTTTTAGCTAAGGCTAATAAGGCTCGAAGGCTATAGCAAGCGTGAAATAGAAGGTAATGCCTAATTTTATTTGGTAGCTAAATAGCCTCTTTATCGAATAGATAGGTAAGTATTAGAACCCTTCTCTAAGTGTTTTACAATTGAGTACACAAGTACTAACCTAAATTTCTCCAAATCCATCATAACCTGACAAGCGCCCATGCCCTCCAGCACGTTCATTAGTAGATGGGAAGCTGTAGACGAGTAGGAGAACACCTGCTGACCATGCTTCGCATATATGCCAAGATATATGCTTCTCCACGAAGCTTGAGGAGAAGCCAAGCCTGACGTCCGTGGCGATCAGCCACGGCGTCCAGCAGCAATCTCGACTGGTCTGATCGTACCACCTCGTCTCAAAGAAGTCGTCGCTGGCGAAGATACCTTTTGTGGCATTTCAG
The DNA here is from genome assembly GCA_001578225.1 of Pseudocercospora musae. NCBI lineage: Eukaryota > Fungi > Ascomycota > Dothideomycetes > Mycosphaerellales > Mycosphaerellaceae > Pseudocercospora > Pseudocercospora musae. The sequence goes on from LFZO01000058.1 coordinate 914, forward strand.
CACTTCTGCAATTGCAAAGTTCCAACCTCTCACAGGTCTCGCATTACCAAGCTAGAATCTACGCCTACCGATTTGAGTAATTCAGAAATCAACGCCTCCTATAACGACTCCTCGTGTGGCTCACGTGGAGGCCATGCAGAGCATGAAACCGTCCAACTCTGTTTTCTCGCAGCAACAAGTGGAAACGAGCAAAGCACTCGTGGCTGTCAAGCGCGACCACCACTGTCGTAGGCGGCTCTCACCTCCATCTCATGTCCAGTTCCATCGAACCTTTCCTGACAGCGGAGAGGCGGTAAGCGCGTCGCGAAGGAAGCGGAGAACGATTCAGGATCACGAATTTGCAGAATCAGGCGACGACAATGCCTTGGTATAGCGAACATATGAATCGCCGCGGACACCTGAGATGATCAGCATCTCGTTCGCGCAGGTTCTCACCTGGGCAATACTGTAACGATGAAGTCCCTCCTCCTCCTCGCTTCCACGGCCTTATCTTTCCCCTTCGTCTCAGAAATTCCAGGCATAGATTCCTCACTCCTCCCTTCCCACCGCAGACGACAGCAACCTGGCACCGGACCAGGAAGTGAGGCAACATGTCCCAACAATCCAGACCACAAACCGGCTGTTGCGTATAACTTCGCCAAGTACCCTTACAACGGAGCACAGAATGGTCAGAAGGGTAGAGAGACGGGCGGGTATCGTGTCCCTGCTGTGGGAGATACGGATCATAAGTATATCGCGCCCAAGTCGACAGATATTCGGGGCCCGTGTCCGGGTTTGAGTAAGTGAGACCGATGACTAGGACTACTGATTGCTGATGGGGATGCAGATACTGCTGCAAACCATGGCTTCCTTGCTCGAGATGGAATCGTCACATATAACGAGCTCGTCGATGCTCAGCAAAATGTCTATAATGTCGGCTACGATCTGGCCAATTTGCTCGCAACGCTCGGATTGGTTATGGATGGCGACATCGTTACGCAGAAATTGTCGATTGGTTGTGACGCCACGGGTCGAACGTCCTTCAACCGTGCTTTGACTGGTAGCGAACCCGGACTTGATGGACATAACAAGTACGTTCCCTTCTGTTTGTCTGTCGTCGTAAGCTTGCTCTAATACTTCTCGACAGATTCGAAGGCGACACGTCGCTGACCAGGAATGATTACTTCCTCGGCAAGGGAGACAACTTCAAGTTCAACGCCACGCTCTTCGCCATGATGACCAGGACGACTGGAGGCAACTATAATCTCCAAGGCCTAGCAACTTACCGTAAGCAAAGATACGATCAGTCCAAGCGCGATAATCCGAACTTCTTCTTCGGTCCACTCAGCTTGCTCTTGTACGGAGCTGCTTCGTTCTTGTACGAGCTCTTCCCATCCGGAACTCGTGGGTATGCTCCAGACGTCTACACGATCACGTCTTTCTTCGTCCGCGAGAGGATTCCAGATAATTGGACGAATCGTAAAGAGTATGTCGCCTCTCAGTCCGATCTGGAACCTTAGCTAATGTATTTTCAGTCCATACGACAACAACAAAGTCACCTCCGAGATCGTCAAGATGTACTTGCTCGACCCAGTCCTGTTCGGCGGCAACACGGCTGCAGGATCCTTCAATGCTCTTCCTTCGAACTTCGGCGCTATTAAGAACGGCAAGATCCCATCTACAATTTCTCCAGCTGAGACTTCTTGTTTGTTGTATCAGCTTGCAACGGGTTCGGTGCCATCTTCGCTGAATGGTGTCATTACGCCTTCGGTCGATGCATTGGCTTTCGTCGCGAAGAAATTGAATCCGACTTTTGGAAATCTGGGATGCCCGATCGCATTGACCTAGGTGTGTCTGAGAAGCATATAAAGGTTGTAAAAGAGGGACTCTGAGGGAGTGTAGTCATGAGAGGTCATGACGAGGTTGATGCAACATTGATTGTATGATTGAGTGGAGGCTTATTTACCAGCACAGACGCAGACGAGCTGATCAAGCAACGACAAAACAAGCTCCCAAGCATTACAGCCGTGTAGATGCGCTCTCAGACATCTCGAGACCGGAGATAAACTGGTCTAGTAGATGTGTGACGGTGGTCGTGCAATGTAACGTGCGTACAAAACGTGGTCTTAGTGTGTCGCAGCATCGCTTCGCACGAGACTAAGGCCAACCAGCTCTTTATTGCGAGCTAGACCGTGGCTGCCAGCTACCGATAACCTGCACAATATGCTTTCCAGGTGGTACGGCCTTAAGCCACCTGTACCGCACACGGCCGCGTTGAACGGGAAATGCCAAGATCTGATGCTGTTGTAATACCGACTGGCATGGCAATCGCCTTTCGGTAATTTGTGACACCTCCGCGCACAATGAAGATGCTACATGTAGGCGATAGACGTCGTAATGCATGTGTATACGTCCGCAAGGTCTGGAAGATTTAGACAGACTTTTGCGTGGCAGAATGTGGCTGACTGTGTCATTGTGGGGCATGCGTTTGCGATGGTACAGGTAACAGGTCCCTATTGTGAAACATCGCCCGATGGATAAAGGATTAATTGTAAGTCGTGCTGCTCAGCTGTTCTTTCAGCATCAGCAACACTCAGCAACACTCAGCAACACTTTCCTGAATTTCGGAACACTCCAGCAACATGGCATTCCAACCAATCTACAACCCTTTCGTGTCGAGACCAAGAGCGCAAATGCTCAAGGAAGGTCAATTGATTGGCTTCCACGCAGTAAGTGACGATGAGCTTGTATGGAGACTTCCTCGCAGTTGACATTCGCAGACACTCCGTGACAACTTCTCGATCGGCACATGGCTTCTCTTTGGCGCTGCGATTCAAGCGATTCTGTTCAATGTGCTGCCATATCGAAATCTCGTCCTGGTGCTCCCCATCTTTCTGATACTCGGCTTCAAACTCCTCAAGATCACACTGGAGACCGTGGGCATACTGCCGAATCCATACATGAAGGGCGTCACTGTCGGTCGAACAGTTCCGGTATTCCCAGACGAGAAAGGCGTTCAGAACACTCCAGCTGGCGACTCCCTGTGTGTCATCATGCTGGCAGTGAGATCAAACCATCCTCTTGGCATGTTAGCACCGGGCTATAAGGAGATTGGGAATAGATTCGCGGCCATGGTACAACAGCTCGACGCGACGGCGTCCACATCAGGGTTCCTCGGGGCTTCTTCTTGGAACTCGACTCATGATCGCGCCACGAGCAGTGAGACCATGAGCATCATTTATTTCAGGAACGACGATTATCTGCATGAATTCTCGCATGGGCCGCTGCACACTGAGGCGATGAAATGGTGGAGAGAGCTTGGCGAGAAGAACCGGCATCTCGGAATTATGCATGAGGTGTACTCTTGCCCTAAGAACAGCTGGGAGGGCATCTACGATAATTACCACCCAACTGGACTCGGAGCGACAACCAAGCAGGCGACGGTCAATGGACAACAGGTCTGGGTCAACCCATTGGTGCGTGGCAAGGGCAAGTTGGTGTACAGCAAAGGTCGCATGGGCAGAAGCATTGCCAACAATGAGTGGGATGCTTTTGAGCAAAGGCTAGATGCTGAAGAAAAGGCCGACGCAAGGTCGTGAGCAGTTGTGACTCGGTTCACTACGCCTCTGACTTTTCTGCTGTTATTGCCGCGTCGGAACTTCTCAGATAGTAAGCATATAAGTCGGCCAGAAAACGCTCCTCACATTCGCTGCCCTTCGCAATGTTGTTTCCAGCTGATGTGTGATGTTGCTGTCACTCAGACCAGGCGTATTGCGGATTGAGGCACGGTCGTAGCCAAGACAGAACCTCCAGTAGAACGTGTTGCAGAAGATGGAGCCAGCAATGCAAGGAATAAGGATCACATAGCCGCACCGGAGTGTCGAACTGATCTCGGAGCCCACTACTGATATGATGACGGACACAGCATCGACTGTTGCGGAGATCTTGTGCCCATGGGAATGCTTTTTGAGCTTCTCCTGCACCTCTGCAGGTATCTCCCTCTCCGCTCTTGCAACAACTTGGTCGTGAATGTATGCCTTGCGGAACATGTAGATCGACCATACCGCATTGCTCAAGCCATACGCAGCATTGAAGGAGTTTCCCAGATACCCGGACATGACATTGCTTGCCAGGAAGACGAGCATTGGCGGGAGCGGGTTCCTATATGTAGCCCATTGCATGCCATCTCTTGCGACAGTGTCGTCTCCATCTCCTTCCGAGTCTTTACCTGCGTCTTCTGGCGGAGTTTGGGTATCGAAGTCGTGTTTCTCGTTCGGTTCTTGAGTCCCGCGCGAATGCTGCTCTTCTGCAGCAATGGAGATGCAGTGAGCTCTTCCGATGCCCAATACTCGTGCCTGCGCTTGCATTGCCGGTATCGCGATTCTCGGGGTTTGCATTCGTTGTCGTTGATTCTGTTCCGATCTGTGCAGCATTCATCTTTGTTCCTTCCTCCATGCCGTCCTAGACTAAAGAGACATAGACTAAAGAGACGATATCAGCCATGCAGCCTGAGACGCGCGTGCATACTAGATACATCCACAATTTCTGTGGCTGTCCGAAGCCTTTCACGTGAAAATCGAATTCGAGAACTTCACCTCACTTATCTGCACGTAAGGCAACCATTTCTGCTGGGGCCATTCAAGCCTTGTTCTTCATGCTGACAGACACCGACAACATCCCAAGCATTCTGGAATGGCCAACATTGCGCTCTGACTCACCACATCTTCTGCAACACCGCTGCCATGGCTCCGCGCGCGCGAAGAACTACAAGATATCGCCGCTACAAGAAGGCTGATCTTGTCCGGTTTGCAAGACACCGTCGCCTCACCGTCAGCTCCAGCAGGCCAGGCAAAAGTCCTCACTATTCAGACTATGCAAAAGCCCTCGAGGCTGCTGACCGCGATGCTACCTTTCGCTTCCTCGACCTTGCTCCAGGTAAGCATTAGTGCAAGATTCCCGTCATCTGCCCATGACAAGTCGTCGATGAACTGGGGAGATTGGGGGCGAGCGCTGACACGTTTCCAGAGTTACGCACTCTCATTTACAACGATCTGCTCATCCTCGACGACTCTTTCACATGCTTCCCGCAAATTCTGAGGACTTGCAAGCAGATCAAGAACGAAGCGACGAATACTCTGTATGGCCACAACCTCATCGACATCAGGATTCGCCCGGACAACATTCGCGCGCATGGACAGCTCTGCGGCGATTATAGCCCGATAGCTGCTGATCTCTCGCTGTCTGATACCAGCAAGATCCACTGGCCTGACCTCCTTCATCGAGCTCAGTTCATTCGCGTTTCGCTAGCTTCGAACGTCTGGCGCAATCTTCGCACGCGCCCGGCGACCGCGCTTTCGGACCTTTCGAAGCGAATCATCATTGGTGGCATTGTCCACTCACTCTGCGAATTTCTGGCCAAGAAACACCGACTGCGCCGCATTCAATTCGACTTCGACCTGGTAGCCCACGATGGGGTCCAGCTACATCAGACGCTGTATCCGGTGCGCCTTCTTGGGTCTACCGTCCAAGTTCCTACACTCAGAGGACTGCCTGTCGTTCCTTTACAGGGGGAACTCGACATCGACTTGCTCGCGGCCGGGCCATGGAAGAGATTGATAGTCATTCACAGGTGTCACAATGTGGCAAGTCGAGCCCTCTCCATTATGGTTGGCGGGCAGGGCGCAAATCTTGACATACTGCTATTTGGCGCTCTTACTGCAGCGGACGTTCTGAAATGGGCCGCCCACGAACCGTATCATCTTCGAGATGTACTGATTACCATCTTCGAGAAGGCCATATCTAGGATCCGCAGTATCCTCAACGAGTCTGGTAAGTCTGTGTAGGACCTCTTGTCCTTGATCGGGAGACAATGACTAACAAATCACAGCTCCAGCACTGGGTGGAGACTGGCGGAACGAGGCATTGCTGTACGAGATGTATCAGCTCTTTCGGCTGGACATTGACTTGAAGGTTGCGAAGTTGGGACTGTGAGAACCGCTGGAGGATGTACCGTCTCTAGGCTCTGGGCTGACATGCGACTGTGGAAATCGATATTCCGAGGGCAGACGAGGTCCGGGATCTTCGACTTGGCTACCTTTTCCGATGCGACGTGCAAGCTCTGTTTTCGTTCAGGTCGCCTTCGTACAACAAGAAAGCATAGAAGTGTGTGAGAGTCAGCAACACGGTTGCACCAGTACGCGGAGATGGTCCACGTGCTTGACTTGAATGGTGCACGCTATGCTCGGCAGAACAGAAATCTCACGTTTCCTCCACCGAGGCTCATGTCAATCGCTTATCAGTAACGAACACTGAGTTGAAGTGGGAGTTTTGGGAATCAGTCCGCCGCTAATTGACATGCTCAGGAGCATGCCAATGCTCCGAGCATGGGCCGGGCCTTGAACCCATGTCGTCCACCACGATGTGAACTGCGTGAAGAGAGCGAACGTTTCTAGACCATGCAAAAGGCAATCGATTTCGGCAAGCTGCATCGGGGCCACGGCACCGGTTTTGTTTGACCAAGGTGTCGGAGAGCAAGGAAAACATGCTGGGGTGGGCGAAGCTGGACCAGGCTAGGCGCTAGAACTAGGAAGAGCTCGTGCAGTAACCTGCAGATGCCAGCAAAGACATGGGCTCTAATGAACCAATGGTGGAGCATTTCACATCCTTGTCCCCCAACGATGACATCGAAATTTGAAGGTTGAAAGCTGTCCACCTGCAACACAACTGTTGTGCAATCTTTGCGATTTGGGAACGCGGCACGGCACAGGTACTTGTGCTTCCGGAACACATTAGTCAACCAATGGATCCAGACGCTTGCGCGACGATTAGCACAGATTGGCTATAACGCGCAGAAACATCAGGCTCGTCGTTCTCCGCCATAGCGCTCAGGAGCAATGGCAAGCTGCAATGAAAAGGCCGTCCATCTCGAGAGGTATATGCTACCTTTCGTGCCAACAGCCATCAGCCTTCCCATATTACTCCGAGATCTTCTGCGAAAGGAGGACATTATGGCATTTCTGACAGTATGGAATGCGCTCGCGGCCGTAGTCCTCTATTTTGCAGGATCCTTCATTTGCCGGATCGTCTATCGTTTGTACTTTAGTCCACTGGCCAAGTTTCCGGGACCGAAACTCGCGGCTGCGACCTACTTGCCAGAGATTTACTACGACCTCTTTCACGGAGAGGGTGGTCAATTTCCGTGGGTCATTCGGAGATGGCATGAACAATACGGCCCTATTGTTCGCATCAATCCCAACGAACTGCATGTCAAGGACTCTACCTGGTACGACACTTGCTACTCCAGCACTCGTAGGTCATGGAAGCATCTACCGGTGTTGGAAGCTGTCGGTATGGGCAAGTCAACAGTGGCCGCCTTCAATCCCGATCGATGGCGCATCAAGAGGAACGCAATCAGTCCATTCTTCTCACGCAAGAACATCGTCGCATATGAACCAGAGATGCATCGGCATATGGCCAGAATCATAGGTCGACTTCAAGAAGAATATAGTGGAACCGATAAGGTCTTGAGTCTACACCATCTCTGGGACTGCTACGCTTCGGACAACATCATGGCATTTGCCTTCGATCAACACCACGACTTCGTCAACAGTCCGAACTTCCACTCTAGCATCAGCGAAGGCATGGATGCCATTACCGAGTCGTCAAATATTTTCAAGTACCTCACCTTCGCACCAAAGATGATGGCACAACTACCTTCCTGGCTCGTCGGCAAGCTCAGCCCTGCAATCCTGCCAGTCCTCAAGGTCCAAGACGACCTGCGACACAAGATCACCGACGTCCTATCCCTCTACGACCCAGACAGGAAGCAATCCAACACAATCTTCGGCGCCCTCCTCCACCAAGGCCTCCCACCAGAAGAGCTGACACACCTTGCTCTCCACCAAGAAGCCATGTCCGTCATAGGCGCAGGCGTAGAAACCGTGAACCGAGCCCTCACAATCGCCTGTTTCTACATAATCAACGACTCAAAAATCCGGAGCCGAGTCGTGTCCGAACTAAAAGAAGCAATCCCGGACCCGAGCGACATCCCCGGCTGGGATACTCTTCAGAAGCTTCCGTACCTTACAGGATGCATCGAAGAAGCTTTGAGATTCTCATACGGTGTCTCGCAGCGCCGCACTCGTGGGTACAGAGATGGACCACTCGTGTATCAGGACTGGGAATTGCCACCGGGGACGTGGGTGGGTATGGACAATTTTGATGTTGCGCATGATGAAGCGATCTTCCCGGATAGCTCCAAGTTTAAGCCTGAGAGGTGGATTGGGAATCCGGTTGCGCCTGATGGCAGGCCGTTAGCGAGGTATCAGGTCGCTTTTGGCGGGAAGGAACAGAGGAGTTGTACGGGGATACATTTTGCTTATGCGGAGTTTTATATTGCGATGGCGCATTTCTTCAGATCGCCGTTGGGGAGCCAGGCAACTTTGGCAGAGGGGACGAATGAGTGGGATGTGAAGATGACGAGAGATACACTTGTGCCGAGGCCGATGAAGGGACGGAAGGGTGTTATGCTTGTATTCCCGCCGGCTGCGGTTGATGAGAAGATGGAGAGCTGAGCAATCACTTGGACCTGTAGACCAGACCAAATCTCAATGTAGTGGAAGCAGTGTCACATTTCTGGATTCCATACTGTTCCAAGCCAGTGAAGGCAGCCTTGCTCGTGTCACTCCCGTCTTCCCCGTCCACTTCGAATGGGACCACGGATACTTACATCCACAGCTTAGCATCCTCGAGCCGCTTGGCTCCATCCTCACCAATGTATTCATCCAAGATCACGGCGATTTCGGCGAGACCCGACTGCTGTGGTGTGGGTGCTTCCATCGCTTCGAGGAAAACCTCACACCCAAATGCATACTGCGAGGTCATAGCGATGTCTGGCAAGCGAGAAGCAACAGCCGATTTGATTTTGCTCAGCAGCTGCGCACAAGAATTCCAGAAAGAAGTGTAATCGAAGCTGAGAGCTTCTTCATCTGCAATCCTCGTAGCCTTGAAGGTTTGAAGTAGTTTGATTCCGGTGCACTGAACTTGCTGAGACGTGTTTCGCGCCGACTTGTGGGCGTTCGATTTTGCTGCAAGTTTCTCGATGATCTTCTCCGCAATATCGATTCCCAGGTCTGAACTCCGATCGCCCTCAGCCCGGTTGTGATCGTATGTCATTTGCGCCAAGTTCGAGCTTGTATGGAGGACGGGGAGTCGAGCATTGTACCGATTCCTGCTGAAGGCTTGGCGCGCTGCTCTGCTCTGGAGACCAGCACTGCTGAACATTGCAGCTGTAACGCCGAAGGCCAAATGCCATCTGCGCAGGAACGAGTCTAGGCCAGTCTGTTGGTCACTTCCATCAACATACAGCCGATCTTTGTTGTGCGCTTTCAAGAACCATTCCATATCAATCCACTTGCTTGTCAACATTCCCATATGCCTCGCAGCTCGGTATAGAAAAGCAATGCATAAGATTACACCTGCGTTGTTTGCGATGATCACACCTTGGTGGTGCTGGCAGAATTGCTGACGTGCGATCCATTCCCCGGCGTACGCTGGTAGTGACTTGTGAAGATTTGCGGGCAGCCAGTCCCAATCTCCAATGCGGGTCGAGCCATTCGAATCGCCTTTTATCTCTTCGCAACGTTCAGCAAACTCCACCAGTAGCTCAAGCTGTGATCTCCACTCGGCAATGTCTTTCGCGTCCGTGGCATCTCCTGGTACATCCTTATGCAATGTGTCATACTTCTGGTACGCAGCTCTTCCGGAAGTCGTTCTGTTAAGCAGCATGCTATGGCTTATGCTGAGCCGATCATGCATAATCTCATCTATGTCCGAGTAACATTGAACGAGGCACGCCAGGCTGATGCTCGGGCAGAGTCCACGCTTCCTCATGTCTAGAATTCCTCGAGAGAATTCCATTTGCTTTTTGTCCTCGAAAGTCCACCGATAGATATCAGGAAAGAGCTTCCACATCATCCTGGCGAAAGGATGGCGAAAGATTTCGGCGCTTGGGTGATGAGGATGATCGTAATCTATCACTCCTTTCTCATCATTCATCAACCTGGTGTTGATGTCGCCACCCATTTTACGCCAGTGATCGCAAAGCTCGTATAGAATACCTCCACCGATCGGAAAGAGAAGTCGTTGCGTGGCATATTTTGGGCTGAGCACGACGGACCGGACTTTGTCTTCATCTTCCCTAACGTCCCATGGAGGGAGGCCATCTGGATTCCATCCACCTGCCAGAACTAGGAATCGCAAAGCGTTTTGGTGCGTGTCGAGGTCTGGATACTTTAGCACAAAGTCTGCTTCCATGCGGCGCATGATTCCAAAGCCAGTCTCTGCAACATTCCACATCAGCAAAGGAGTAGTTACTCATCGTTCTTGGGCTAACCCTTACCAGCAACTGCGCTGGCCGCCACAAGACTCACGGTGTTACAATTGCGATGCTCGAGCCAGGTCTGCTTGATGAACGCGCGCAACTCTTCCATGTCTTGTAGCAAACACCACAATGCGAATCGCTTCTCCTCTTGCTCATTGACTTCCAAGGTGATCGGCTCTGACACCAATTGTGTGGCAGATTCTGCTTTCTTGCGTGTTGGTTTTGACCAGGCCTCAATCGAAGGCTCCTCAACCTGAAGATGATCGAATAGGTTGGAAAGATGATCTGTGGTGCGATCAGCGTCCCCTTCGTCGCCCATCGACTTTGGGAAATGCTTCTTCGCTTTGCTCTTTCTTCTGCTACGAGCTTTCTGTAACGAGTCGCGGACTTGCATTAAAGCCCGAACGAAATGTATGTGTCCAGCATCGCTGGCTCTCTCAGCTTCGGATTTCTGCTGGTGACTGCTGTAAAAGTCGACAGCAGTGCTCCGACCAGCAATAACATCTGCCGCAAGCTCGATCATTGCAAATGGTACTTCAATCGGCGGATGATCCCATGTCGAAATGAGCTCGGCGCACTTGAGGAGGTCTTTGACCGAGACCTTATTTCTGGACAGCTTGACGATGCTACGTCTACATGTGAGAGCGGTTTTAACGACCCAGCGAACGAGTCGGTCGCTTCCCTCCTTATAAAGATCGTAGCGGCCCCCAACTGGAGTCGACATTGTGATCGCTTGTGCTGGCCTTGATTACAAATGGTTGAGGAGTTCGAGATCGGGCTGGTATTCGACCTGCAAAGGCTTGTTTACTAATGGCTGCAGGGCTCATTGACCGTTTGACTGCCCTAGCCAAGGCTCCGAACCGGCCTGTGCTCGAATCTTCTTACCTGAATCGAAATGTATGTACCGGCGGTGCATTCGAAGGAATCGAGCATGCATGAATGAGTGGTCTTGAGTGGGTCTGAAACACTCTTGTGGCCAAAAGAAGGGACTGTCGTTTGTCGAGGCGATCTCCACTCTCACTTCCAGCTCCTTCAGACATGCATCAATGCTTGCACCCAATTATGGCGCCATGGCAACGCGCATAGCCGTACCGGACCTGCAAGATATCTCCACAGCAAAAGTGAGATCTGTGTCAACGTGCGTGAGCTTTTGCGAGCTACCTTATGCAGGCACCCGCAGCTGCGTGTGTCGTTGCGCACGGACCGTAGAAAAGCTCTAGCCTTTTCACTTCTGCCTTTGACATCTGAAAGCTCGCTAGTTGCCGAAGTGAGGTTTCGAACATCAATAATGCAAAAGCGCGACTTGAAACTTGACCCCTTATCCTCAACCACTTCCAGGTACAAGATGTTGACCGAACAGCTCAGCAGTCGATACTGCTTGTACAAACAGGGCACAAATCGCCTAGTCCGATGGATCACCAAGACCGCTTCATCATGTCGCCGAAGCCTGGTCAAATCGAAGGATGGCGTGGTTTCCACAAAGAATCTCCTCGAGTGCACAGAAGCGATCGTGAGTTGGAAGCCGTCGATCGACATTCCCGCCCATATGCTGGAATTGCTCGAAGGTTCGTAGAGCGACTGAAGCGCGGAAATATGACACTGATGCCTTGCAGATGTCATCCTTGGACGCTCGCTTTGCGCCAGATTTTATACCAGTCAAGGTAAGAAGTCGCATGAAGAGGCTGAGGTGGATCGCAGTCATTCACATTTCATTTCTGTTTTGGAGGATGTAATGGCGCTGTTGAAGGGAGCGAGAGCCAAGCGGGCAAAGAAGCTGAAGAAGGCACGCATTGCATCTTCAAACCCAGATACCACTGATGTGACGCACGGTGAGGAGAAGCTAAGCAATCTCTTTGAGAATTTGCTACTCGAGGAGCCATCAGAGGCAGACATGCAGTACGCGACATCGAAGACAGCAAACAAAAAGCATTCGGCATCGCCCGCGGCCACGGTGGAAGTCGACGAGGCGGCAGAAAAGCGATTTGCTATCTGGTGCTTTTTGCAGGATGCGAAAGAGATTCGTGGCTTCTCAAGGCAGACGTGGAGAGAGTGGCGAAGTGGACAGGTGGCCTTCGAGACTGCAGCGACAATCTCTGAGCTCGCGATGCAAATGATCCGCCTTGCAGGCCTTGGACTTGTCGATGAGTGTCCTGAGGCGGCAGACTATGAAGATATGCTCGCTTTCCTTGGCGTCCACAAAGCGAGCAATGTCAACGACCAGGTGTCTCTGGCAATCGCAGCTGAGAAAGAAGACAAAACTGCTTGCTTTGGAGAAGAGCTGCTCTTCCCGCTTGCTGCAGCCTGGCTGTTGCCTCTCTGGAGCCATTGGAAAAGTGTCACTCATCAAATATGGGAACGTCAAAATGGCGAAGGCGGCAAAGTCGATGCTCAGAGCTTCTCCTACACCCATCCAGAAGACAGCAAGGGCCAATTCGAATTCCATCCCTTTGCTCGTCTCATGTGGAAATGCTTTCCCGACCTCTATCGCATGGTGCGATCGCAGAGGTGGGATCTTGAGATGGATGCAGCCGCCACTTCACCGGAGCTGCTCGCATGCTTCATCACTATGGAGCGCGAGGACCGTATCCCTGTCTGGACAGTGTGCATCGCTCAGATCTGCATGGATACGCACGAAGAGATTGGCGAAAATGCGGCTGAGACCGGGTTGAATATCCTGGTGGACCGTACAAGCACATTCGAAAGCGTGCTTGCCGAGTGTGAGAAGATGCAGAACTCCAAAGGCGTCTATAAGGATGAGGTGCTTGATAAGCTGGTGGAGAAAGCTAAAGGCTGGCGCAAATTGGCACTCGCATGCTCGTCGCGCAAGCAGTATGAAGAGGAGAATTCCCTTCTTCCTGGTCCTGATTGCATTTCTTATCATGCCTATAGAGCGCTTCACGCTCAGCTAGGCTCAAAGCTATACAATATCCTTACGGCGATACATGATGCTGGCATCATTATCGGGAACAGGGGCCTTGTGTTGCTTGGAACAGCGCATCTCTACAAGGCAGCCCAGCACGTCGGACTCGTACAGAAGGCATGGCAAGATATGGACTGGTTCCTCGAGACGCATAGCAAGCATCGCGCCTTTGTGCAAGAAGTTGGCAATTATGGCGATATCTATGGCGACATGAAAGCATTTGCACGACATTTCGAGCTCGCCCTTGGATCGTCGTTGGAATCGCTGAGACCAATGATGCCCAATGCCAGGGCAGCGCGGACAATGCCAAACTTTGGCCGTGCTCGAAAGAGGAGATTCGATACGCCATCGGAGCTAAGACTGGCTGGCGACGAGGTGCTAAAGAGCGAGAAAGTGTTGGGCGTGAAGCGAGAAGTCCTGCCGATAATACTCCAGAAAATGGCGGAGAAGAGGGACCGGCAAAACCTGAGCCATGGGGCGTCCAGGTGGTACTCTGCTCAGAAGCCAAATTATACCGGTCTGCAACTTCTTGAGACGTACAAGCAGCTGAGACTCGCTGAGGAGCTGCCGCTCGACTTCGACTACATCTCTTTCTGGATGTCGTGCGTGCGGCTGTTGGAGCAGATTCGAGCTGCAATCGCGCGCATGGTGGATCAGCAGTCGATAGCATTTGACTACATGTTGGTCCACTTCGTCTTTGTAGACTTCGCGGAGGCCAATGTTAATCGCAAGCCTGCAGACAGCACGGCACTCGGTGCTGCTGCAAAGGTTCTCGGAGACTATATTGAGAAGGATGGCGGTGTCCTGGTGGCCGAGGCAAAGAGGAGAGCTAGAGGCTACGTGCCACTGGAGCGTGGCCTGGCATTGGACGACACTGCCAAGGAGGAAGAGCAAGCAGGATCGTTGCAGTGACCAGAGAGGCTTTGCGCATATCGACCGTGGGTACGTTGAGAAGAAATGCTCGCAGCCCGAAGAGAAAGTCGAAGGGTGGAATGGGATGGATGCGCACCACAACGAGCAGAGAAGATTCCCAGACAGTGAGGTAGAGCGGAGGAAGAAGGAATACGCACTTCGACTTTCATGTTGATTCCATACACTCTCGCATCCACGTAGCATTGAGGTGAGTGAGCGCATCAGAGGCAGCTGTGATGCTACACTCCTGTTGGAGTGGAGTGACTTCCATGTAAGTTGATCACCTGGCTTCGGAGGAACACAAATGCCACTTCGTCGACTCGTCCAGAATTTATCACATTTCAACATGCTAACCGTGACATTTGCTGCCCTGTTTCGCAGTTTCCCTATCGCCAGCCCGCTCGAACGCGATGTTCACGAAAACTCATCGGGCCTATCGTCCGTCCTTACCCCATCCCTTCGACCTCATTCTTGCTTCGATCTGACTCCAGATGTCCTCGACCACTTCGCGATCTCTCCATCTATTTGACCCCTTGTCGATCTGCACACTGAGCACTTGCCTTCCCCAGCCTTTGACAGTGTCTGGTATCACTTCTCCCTTCCAACCCACATATACTCCAAGCGCATGGTTGAAGAGCTCTGCCGGGTTTGTCCACTTGTAGCTCTTGAACTGCCATGTCTGACCTGTCGTAAAGACTGCGACTACGCGATCCCAGTAGTCAGGTCGGAAGTTAGATGGGTCGTCCACGAGGATAAATCGCGTGGTGTGACCAGGGTTTACAGTGCGCAGCTGTCTGGTAATGTGTAAAATATTCGCTGCTTCGCCAGACTGTTCGAGAGGCGTGTAGATACCTTCTGCCAAGAAGCTCTTGATGTTCTGCATCTTGAGCAGCGACGAGAATGATGAGGAGAGCAAGATGATGGGTTCGGGTCTTCGTCCGGATTGCGTAGGCTTGACAGGTGGCCGTATCGCCGGGTTGCTGTTCAGAGCTGGTGTAGGCGCTTGCTGACCTGGCGCGACCTTGACCTTGCCAAGGAAAAATGGGCTGTATTTGCGCATGCCACTGAAGTCTTGAGTCTTGAAGCCGCGCAGCACGGTATTGTGATCGCCCATTCTTCGCTCTGCCGCGTAGATATCTCTCAATCTCTCCTCCTCTTCCCTTCTCTTGCCTTCATCGCCGCCAACATCGCGCATTTCCACATCTTCCTCAGCTTGCTTCAGCGCATCCGCGGTCTCAGCGCGATTCGCTTTGTTATCGTCTAAACTCTTGATGAATTCGCTCTCGCTCTCGCCGATTTCTCCGGATAGCCACGAGCTCAGGTCCATGCGCTCAGTGAAGACCAGGTTGGAGACCGTCTCGCTCTTGCCCGCCTTCTGCAGTTCGCCATTGAGCTCGCCGATCGCTGTAAGGTATTGGGGCACAGATAGGTCCTTCTTGAGCCACGCGAAGTAGATGGATCGCAGATCGAGTGGTTGATTGCCAGCTTGCTTGGAGATGAATCGCGTGGGCACCGAGAGGGATATTGGAATGTGTTGACCGCCATCTTGAGGCGAGTCGAAGTTGAAGATCAGGTATGAGGCTTCAGCTAGCGATACATCGGTCGAGCCTTTTGACGGATCCGCGTCCGTGGATGGTATTGGTATTGTGTTGTTGGCGATGGTTCGGCGCAGTAGGCTGAGTGCGTCTCCACTCTGACCTTTGGCTGTGGAAGCCATGTTGTGCTGCGACGAATCGTCTTGCTCGTGGTAGAACAGCGTCAAGAAAGCGTCGCGAGCTTGAACGCGCCTGCCCCGTCTCGCGGTCGCCAGTCTTGGCCAAAGTCGCGCTGGCTTCACTTTTCCATTCTCATTTGCTGTCTCATCGCGTCCAAATGGCAACCCGAGTGTATCTCATGTGACAGTGTCAAGAGCGCATCGTTGTCGCTTCATGCCTGTCCACACGTTCGAGTGACAGCGAGGTGACGCTTGATGTCGCGTGAGGACTCAAGATGCCCTCAATTTCGTGCCACTTTGCGTACAATGTTATGATCCTGATCCAGGACGAAAATCTGGGTATAAGACGTGTCTGCATTTTGTACTCCAGTGGAGAAAATCAAAGGAGGTAAGTCTACGGGAATGCGAGAGACTGAACGTGAGCAAGCAGATGGATATAGATGGATATCAATTCTCATTTGGAAGGCTACATGTATGTGAAGATGCGCTGTGTTGAACAGGACTTCCGAAAGACATCGGCAACAGCCAACCACTTCTCACTGAGTTCATCCGGCTTGGAAGTTGCGGCAATGCCGTATGGAAGCGACTGTCTGGCAGGCGGTGTCAAGCTGTACTTGCCACCGCTCTGTGAGGATGCAGCCAACAACAACAACGACAACAAGAACAACAACAACAACAAGAACACTACTCAAGCCCAGTCAGCTTCACTTCAATAAGCGAAAGCAGAAAGACTCATCAGCATCTCCTTTCCAAATGTCCACTTCCGGCCCTCTAGAAGGCGTCAGCAAGGCTCGCAGCTGCTGGAAAATGCTTGCGGCCATTGCTGGTTCGCGACCACAGACAAAATCTACCCAAGGTCAACAGGCACCAAGTCAAGATGAAGATGAAAGGACCTTCTTCGCTTCCATCAGAAGCCCGAACGCCATGAACGACGCCGAGACATTCATCAGTACTGACGCCACACGCCGCGAGAAGGCGAGGTCATTAGTGTGGCGAAGGAGAGAACAGTCATGCTTACCTGGTCCTACGGGACTTACCTGTAGTTTAATGCCATTTTCGGGCACCAGGGAGTTTGACGTGTGATCGGCCCACGCCTGGAGTTTTCTGTCATCGGCGGACACTGGGAGTTTTAACAAACATCAGCGGTCGCCATTGGAGGTTAACGTGTGAAACGGGCCACGCCAAGAGTTTATCGTCATGCGGCGGACGCTTGGAGTTTATCGTACATCAGCGGTCGCCTGGAGTTTTACGTCGTCGGCGGACGCCCAGCAATTTATCGTCTAGCCAAGCATCGACGGCAGTTAACGACCCGAAGGCTGTCGCATGGAGTTTTTCGTCATCTGCGGACGCCCAGCAAATTATCGTCTAGCCAGGCATCGACGCCTAGGAGTTTAACGTCCTCCAGTGGAACGACGGCAGTTAACGACCCGAAGGCTGTCGCATGGAGTTTCACGTCTTCTGCGGACGCCCAGCAAATTATCGTCTAGCCAGGCATCGACGGCAGTTAACGACCGGAAGGCTGTCGTCTGGAAGTTTAACGTCTGAGCGACCGACGCCTCTCTCGGTTTAACGTGTGAGAGCGGCTACACGCCAGGAGGTTTAACGTCTGAGCGACCGACGCCTCTCTCGGTTTAACGTGTGAGAGCGGCTACACGCCAGGAGGTTTAACGTCTGAGCGACCGACGGCTCTGGGGTTTCCGTGTAAGAGCGGCGACACGGCTTTGGTGTTTAACGTGTGAGAGTCGCGCCACGGCATGATGGTGTTTCAGCGACAGAATGATGGAAGATCTGCAAAGGATGTCAGCAAGTTGGGAGTGGTGGTGGTGGAAGCAGTGGGTTACTTCCCAGGCCAGGATACCCATCGCGCCTCGAGATTGTTGTGTTGGCCGCTCAAAGCCTGTCGTCGCTACCCACACCATCACGATTCGCCAGAAAAGAGGTGTTCGGGCCCCGCCTCAATATCACTGCCAAGCCGTGAGGCTGCACTGCACGTCGCCAGCGTGCCATGAAGATCGTCTCGCTCTGTCGATATCGCGATGGTGTGGGTATGTACCACGCCCCGACCTTCGCGTGGTACCGTCGGCCTCACCAACTCAAACTTCTTTTGAGATATGGCCGTCCGTTTCGATGGTGGCACGTCGGCAGCCGGCGGTGTGGTGGTGCGGAGACTGCCAAGAGCGTCAGCAAGATCAGAACGATGGGACAGAGGCCATGTACTTCCCAGATAAGGCTGAGATGACAGCCGTGAGGTTGTTGTAATCGCCGCTCAGAGCCCGTCGACCGATGCTGGAACCGATTGCTGCTGTGGCAGTATCCAGCCATCGACGTATCAAGCTTTCGACCCATCAAGCCATCGACGCATCAGACATTCAACGCATCAAGCCGTGAAGCCGTCGACGTATCGAGTCATCAGCGCGTCAAACCGTCAGTGTCTCCAGCCGCCAACGTCTGCAGCGTCAACGCGACGCAGCAAGCTGGCGACGTAGCAGGCTGTCATCGCGTCAAGCCGCCAACGCATCCAGTCTTCGGCGCATGTAGTCTTCCACCCCTCCCGTCTTCTACGCCTGCGGTCTGCCATGCTTCCAGTCTTCAGCGCATCCAGCCATCAACGCCTCCAGTCTTCAACGCCTCCAGTGATCGACGTATCAAGCCGTCAACACATCCAGTCTTCAGCACATTAAGCTTTCAACGCATCAAGCTTCCCACGTATCAAGCCGTGAAGCAGTCAACGTATCGAGCCATCAGCAATTCAAGCCGCCAGCACCTCCAACCTTCAGCGCATCAAGCCGCCAGCGTCTCTGACTTTCAGCGCATCCAACCTTCGACGCATCTGACCTGCAGCACATCCGACCTGCAGCGTGGTCGACGTTCGGCGTGTTCGACGTTGAGCGTGTTCGACCTTCAGCGTGTCCGACCTTCAGCGTCTCAAGTCGTCGACGTGTCGAGCCGTCCGCGTCGCAAGCCGTCATCGGTTCGTGTCGGTCGACCTGTCAACACAGCGGTGGTGTGCTGCCCACGCGCCACTCCTATCGTAACATGTCAGCAAGCTCAAGATGGTGGTTGAAAGTCTGGATACTCTCCGTTGTCGGCCGCGTTGAGAGCCACGAGGTTGTTGTGATGGCCGCTCAAAGCCAGCGTTCGGTATAGCTTGGCGGTGTTGTTCTGCCAAGGAAGCGGAAGGCCGAGGATGGCTCAGAAAGAGAAGTCCACTGCCACAGAAGTCAGCGTCGATACAAGAGAAGAGGATCGAACAATGCACCTACGGAGATTCAATGGACGCGCGCCGTCACTTTGTTCTTGTCTGCGTCGCTGAAACGGCGAAGAAAGCCTGTGGCGAAGGCAAATGGCTCGGGTGAAGAGGTGGAAATCTGTCGAGCGGTCAGTCTATGCAACACACATGCTGAAGTAGGTACTCACGCCTGTGAATGCAGGGACCAGCCGCCAGATTGTTGTATGTCGCGTTGCTGAAACGATGCAAAGTTTGTTGTCTGCGCCAATGTCGATTTTGCCAAGACGCCAAGAAAAGTTCGCCTCAGAAAGTCGGTCGCAAAGTCAGGCCATGAGATTGTCGCAAGGCAGCGCTTCCAAGGGCGACGAAGGCTCCAGAGGCGATCAAGACCCGTAGCTTTCGCGCTTCGTGATGATGGAGTCGTTTCCTCACGCTGCAAGTTGTTCATCGCTTCAAAGCTGCTGGATCGAAGACCAAGGCAGCACCGAACTCTGCAATCAGCAGCGAACTGTTCAGCATTTTAGCAAAACCAATATCGATTTCTCTGGCAGATACTCACGATGTCGCCGCCGCTCAGCGCCTCGAGACTGTTCTGTCGCGCGCTTCAACGCCGTCGGGCGGAAAGCGGCGTTGTCAGTGAAAACATAGTGGTGCCTGCAAGGTGAGTGTTAGCAGGTGAGAAATGGACAGCGAGGTGAGGTGAGAATGTGTCAGCAGAAGTGGCAGGTTGTTATGGTGTAAGACGACTGCGCTACGATGATGAACTTACCTGGAGTTGTTGTGTTGCGATGTGGTGGTGTGGTGGTGTGGCGAGAACACCGTCGAAAGTGGAATGTAAGAGTAAAAAAGCAGAACGAACTTCTCGGGGGAAAGAGATCTCTTGTGGTGCAGAGGTGGGCTTCATGACTCAGTGCAAGAGATTCGTGGCATCAATTGTCTTTGGGTGAAGGGATTCAGTCTACCATTGGGGTGTAGGTGGGCATCCGGAATGTGAGAGTATATCGACGAATCCCAGGCATCGCAAGCAGTCCAAGCTACGAGTATACTACGTCACGGCGAGCAGTACCATGATACCACAGCTTGCACACGAATTAAGCGCAAGCAGCCAGCAATCTGTTCAGAAGACGTATGGCAGTACCATTGTAAAACTGCCTCACTCGTGGAATGGAGTATGCATGCGAGCAGCACAGGTGGAGGCAGCATCGGAAGCACGCACGAGCCCTCAAGAACATGCCGCTTTGCGCATCGCTTTGAATACAAGCCGCGCACTGCGATGAGGTATGCACACGTGTTTCTCATGTATCTCAGCATGCGCCGGTGTCGCTGCAAGGCTGCGTGCGACAGCGTTGTGCTCGCATGCCACTCACAAGCTCACAAGGCAACTTTGTTTGGGACCTCGGGATATCCACCTGAAGCCACCTTTGAATTATCGACCAACCAACGCGCGTTGGGAAGCGCAACCAGCTTTGTCGGGGCTCTGCTCGCGTGATAGGCCATATTCCACTTTTACAAGGGGTTCACTCGTCCAAGCGTTACCAGATCCCAAGTCAAAGTCGTTCGATGCCTATCTGCAACGTTGCGATGTCTCCAGCTCGGTGCGGGAAACGATAGCGCGCTCGCGCAAGATGCTCGTGTATCAGAGTTGCAGCCTGCTATTCTCGTCTGAAGGACAGTGCAGACCTCTGCGGTGCTTGGTACCTCGCGACTGCTACAATTGTCACGAGTAGTGGAAAGAGAGTTGTCCGCGGGCAAACTCGGCTGGCTGGTGTAGACCTGCCGCATTTCACTGTGCAAAATTGACTTTCCGCATTCGATGATCCGACTCTGTCGTTCTGTCGTCCTTGCGAAGGAATAGCGGCTGTACCCGTTGAGCAGGTGAAGTCGCAGATTTAGCCTCATACTCCTGGCAATGCCTTCCTAATTGGGAGATCGCAAATGAGGTGTGTGATAAACATGCGCACTGATCGTAGAAACATGGGGCTTTGAGCATAAATATGTGTTTCCCTTCGAACCTCATGCTCTGATCAGGTCAAGATTCAATGGACAGGCATTCACGAAAACAGCGGCTTCAACTCATCACATTGACCCGATCCTACTTATGCTGAATGATCTGCACCAGACTTATGTTAACAAAAAACAACGGCACCGACTTCCTCGGATTTTGCGCCGGCCAGCTCACCCAAGTGTACAAGTTCGCCGGCTTGCCAGATCTCACGCCATAAATTCCCTTTTGCGCAAGCCACTTGGTCTGTGTCTTGAACTTCTGATACACAGTCCTGCCGGCGCCTTTAATGCTACAAGCCTGAAGGCTGGCACAAACTCCCGTCCCATTCATTGCCAGATCGCTTCCGAGATATGCTTTGAGCAATGCGCCGTCTCCTTCAAGATTGTTCGCATATGTGCCTTGGTAGAAAGTCAATTTGTATGGGCAGAGCCAGCGATGACTGTTTTGGTTGCGAGTTGTTAGATGTCGATTGCGGAGCTTTTGTTGCTGTTGGGTTCTGTTTAGAGGGCGTTGGCGTTGACATGAGCGTTGATGTGGTAACCGACTGTTGCGCCGTAGGTGTTGAAGCTTCAATAGCTTACGCCGTTCTCGAAGCTGGGGTTTAGGATGAGACTGCTTGGCGTTGAGGAGGCTGAGGCTATAGTCGAGCTTGCACTGCTACATGTGCTGGCGAAACTTGATGATAACGCTTTGCTGGTCGTGCTTGATGGACTAGCGGTTAATGTGATTGTACTCGTGAAAGCTGAGCTCGATCCTGCAGTGGAAGAGCTGGATGAGGTGAAAACTCGCATGTAAGCATCTGCTCTCCCTTCATATGACAAAACTCAGACCTAATTGACCAGCGCCATTCGTAAACACATTCATCCTATCGCCAGCGCCACACATCTCATCGTTTGCTCCTGGACTTGAGAAGTTGCAGTCTGCCTCGTTCGTAGGCGCTGATGGCGACGAAATCTCAGAGCCGCAACAGCATTCTTGTGAGTACTCGACACCTACGTAAGAATAGCTCCTCTGGTTGCAGTGCGATACGCACTTTTGTTGGCTCATGTCGTTGCTTGCACATGTCTCTAAGCGAAGACTTGACCGTCGGCATTCAGGCTGTTGGTAAAGATCCAGCCATCGATGATTGTCGAGCGTTCAAGCAAGCTTCGCTCTGTTTTAGCATGGTCGATAACGCGAGCGTCCGCGAGGAGATTGGATAGGAGTAAAGATGAAAATGCGCTTCTTGTATACATCTTCGCGCTGAGATGTAAATAGGGCGGAGACGGTGCTCGATTCTGAAAGGCATCTCGCCATGAGGTAGTAGCTCGATCTTATGTCATGTTGAGAGAATGCTCCTCTCTCCGTAGAGGTCCTGCATTGAATTCCTTGAATATGTTGTAGCAGGATCTTCAGACTGCTGAACGGAGCAATGTAGGTGCATAGTGCAAGCGGTGTTCACATGTCTTTGACCATTATCTGATGCTCGAAAGTGCCAAGCTCAGTATAGCCTCATAAGCACTCCGGCTCTAGAGGCAATATAGACGGGACTGTGCGCTAATGCACCCGTGGTAGTGCGCCTCAGCAGTTGCGCAAATGCCAAAAGGCACGTCTGAAGCTTGTAGCAGACGCTTGATCGGCCAATTCTTATGCTTTCAGAGCAGTCCCAGCGCAACAGAAAGTCCGAATGAAGAATGTGTTGATGTCTCTGTGGGCTCCCACGTGGTAGTCGCAGGTGTGAGGTCCAAGAGCGGGCTGCGTCTTTGCAGTAGCCGGGCTGAACATCGCGGAGTCGCAAATGCCAAGAAATCTAGACACCTACATAGTCGCGTTTATGTACCAGTGAAGACTCCGCGCAGCATACCAGCATCGTCATACTGCAAATCGCGCGAACTCGAAATTGAGCCTCTCCCGCCGTAAGTGATGCTTGTCGCCGGCTCATAGGAAGAACGGCGGTGTTCTGCTCCGTTAATGCTCCGGCATCTGACTAGAAATGTTAGGCTCTGTGTCAAGGTCTATACACGAAGCAAGCAAAAATGAATGTGCTCAGTCAGAATCCATTTCATCAAGCGTAGTGCCTACTGTAAGTCTCTGTGTGTCGCCATACTGTCGTCTCAAAGCTTCAATTTCCGAATCAGACTCCTCGAATGTCTTCTCTTCATCACGAGCCATCGTGAAGTCAGCCGGAGCTCTGTGCTCTTCCTCACGATACTCATTGTCATACGGCGCTTGAGAGCTGACTTTACTCTGCTCATACTTTTGCCCCACTTCATATCTCCTCTGCCTGTCCAAGAAGGACTGGTCAAAGCCATCATACCTCTCAACTCCATCTTCCGGTATAGTATACCACGCCGGCTTATCAGCAACAAAAACATGATCTCCAGCCTTCAAGCTCTTCATCACGCCTTCCACATCTTCAATCACAGTTCCGGCGGCAACGTGCGTCTTCTCGGGATAGCAGTCGTACTGCATACTCATCGTCCCACCACATGTTGAGCAGCAACTTCGTGTCGCGATACTGTTCATGCCGTTCGAGATGGTGAGACGGAAGTTCTGCACGTTGCCAGACCAGACCATGTTGGAGCGGTTTATGGCCATCCATGACACGAAGGGCGCGCCGGAGACGCGTTGGCATCGAGAGCAGTAGCAGAAATCGAGGTGGGAGGGAGCGGCGGTCGAGGTCCACTTCGTGGCATTGCAGGCACAGCTGCCGCGAAGGATGATGGGAGACGACATGGTTGTCTACATCTCTCGTGAGAACCTTGATGGACAGCGCGATGGCGATGGCATTTGTAATGGGTTCTGGAGATGTCAGCTGCGTCAGAGCTGCTCGCCAAGAAATTTTGGGACCGATGTATTCTAATTAGCAATGTATAATATGGGGAGTTTGACCTATGAACGCACAATTGAATAGTTCTATTCGAGAACACACGGACTCTCTCTTGATGAATACTGTAAGCCAGTCTTAGGCCAAATACTCAAGGACCGTAACAATGACCAAGTCATGACCAAACACAAGGCATGGACCTCTCGTGTTGAAGCAATGACATCGTCAAGCAAGACAGCATCGGAATGCAGCGAATCTGGCATACAAGACGATGAGAGAATGATTACAGTCAGTCAGGCTTGGATTTGGGTCTGCACCATCATTGCGATGGCTACCATAATGCTGCTGAAATTAGG